>JAKLND010000020.1:0-252622 GCA_022813125.1 Septoriella neoarundinis | reverse complement strand
TCTTCATCGCGCTCGTCGTCTGCGGCGCCATTGTCGGCGTCGCTGTCGGCATCACTCGCTCCGTCAACGGCGGTGTGTGGTCTGGTAAGGGCAGCTCACACGAGTTCGATCGGGGCAGGGGCGACGGTGCCTAAAGAGTCAATTACGATGGCACTGCTTCATGCAGCCATCCACCACCACACGTCTGCTTCGGGTTTTGTCAAGCCCGCAGACCATCCAAGTCTGGCGCTTGGAAGGTCCAGTAAACGCTCCGACCTCGCGTCCCGACCAAACGTCCATCCATGCACATAACACACATCAGCATCAAATCCGGCGTTTACACAACTGAGGAATGTTCTGCTTTTACAAAGGCCACGGCACCAGCACAGCACGGGCTGCCAGGAGTTCAATCACCATCATCATTATCATTATCAAGAAAGACTACCGGAACCGCACATTTGCACAGAAACCACAAGACACTGCACATGCAACTTGCACACTGGGACGGGAACGGAGCCGCACGGCGTTGCAACTCTTTCACAATAGGGCGAAATGGAGGAAAGAAGGGCGTTTAGGGTCTGGTGCTTTTGGGATTTTTCTTTCCATTCGAGTGGAAGACGGGAGGGCCAGAAATGAACATTGGTCCCGCTCTCTCTTCCTACTCAACTTGACACTTTGGGGCGCATGGATGGGGAACGGAATTGATTGAGAGACGGGTGAAGGGCGATGTGTGTAGATTCACCTGCCTCTGTATAGCGCCCACCCTCCCAGCAGGCCTTGAAGCTGAGAAGGCGTTGGAGGGAGAAGTGAATACGAAATGCTCTTTTCTTGCACATACATCATCACGCGAGGCATCTTGTGCGACTTCCCAGATGTTGGTCAACGCAAAGTAGACGCGAAGTTTTCCTCAAAGACAAGCCACAAACAAGCCCCGTGGCGTCCTCGGATACCGCATTCTCCACCGCGCTTACCTTCCACACTCCTCACCTACACCTCCCCCTTCCCTTCCCACCCCCTTCCAACATCAACCTCACATGACGCAACACCCCACCCCGTACATCGCGCCCTCCACGTCGCCCCGGACAAGATACCAATCGGCCCTCCGCTCCGCAAACTCACACACCTCCTCGGCGGGGAAAATGCCGCGGAACCGCTGCCCGTCGGCGATGATCGTCGCGAGCTCCCTGGCCTGCAAGCTGGTGCTGCTCGCCTTCGTCGACAGGATGCTCGTCCTCTTCCCCTTGCCTGCTTTCCCTCCGCTGCCGCTGCCGCTGCCGAAGTACGTCCCCGGCGGGTCGATGGCGACGAGGTAGATGGCGCCGAGCTCGCGGAGGGCGGCGTAGTAGGGCAGGAGGGGCTTCTGGCGCAGGGAGGTGGCGAAGGAGGCGTAGGCGTTGAGGTCGGAGATGAGCGTGACGGCGCCGGCGGAGGAGACGCGCTGGCGCTTGATGTGCTTGCACAGCAGGGCGAAGAGGCGCAGGCCGACCTCCTGCGTGAAGATGTCGAGCGTCGTCTTGTCCGTGCTGCCGGCGAGCATGGCCGTGTGGCTGCTGACGGTGGCGATGATGGTGGTTGCCGTGGGGGTGGGGCCGATGTCGCCGGGAGCGGTGTTGGGGGGGTTGAAGTCGGTGGGCAGCTGGGTGGTCGCGGCGATGTATTCGACTTCGTGCATGAGGACGTCGATGCCCTTGTTGAGGCCGGCGGCGACGCGCTCGTCGAGCATCTGCTCGAAGCGTTTTTTCTCCTTGCCCGCGGGGTTGAGGAAGTCGTCGCGGTCGGAGAGGCGCGGCGCGACGAGCTCCTGCGAGTAGAAGACGTCGATCATCTGCTGGATGAGGTCGCCGACGTTGACGAGCTCGAGGAAGGTCACGAGGGGCTCGACGCCGCCCGCGGCCGAAGAGTCCTGCGACGACGGGGCCTGCGAGGATTTGTACTCGCGCACCTCGCGGGGGTTGTAGTTGCCCAGGTGCTCGACGGCCTTGTCGAAGCCAGGCCGTATGTGCTTGCGGCCGAGGATGTCGAGGAGCTCGACGAAGATGGTTTCACACTGTTCGCGGGCGGCGGGGCCGTGTTTGCCCCCGGATCTGGTCAGGATTGCTGCGCGCTCGATGGAGGCTTTGGCGTGGTGGGTGAGGTTGAGGGCGACTTCGATGCTGAAGAGGGACTTGATGCCTTCGAGTCGGTTGTTCATGATGGCTGCTTTGGCGGCGAGTTCTGTCGTGGGTGGTTCGGGTTGAGGTGTAGAGCTGCGGTTGCTGTCGCCTAGACTTGGGGTCATTGGTCTTGATGTTGAGCCAGTAGTTGCGTTAGGCTGCGCTGAGGCCTGTTTAGATGACCCAAAGGGCGAAGAAAGGGGGAATGCGGTGACGGGCATCATGACAACCTTTTTGAAGGACGACAGGAAATCGCGCTTTGCCGCTTGACGTTGGACGTTGGACATGAAGAAGGATTCGGCGTTGGCTTCCTGCTCGGACAATTCTTTCTCCCATCTTTCAACTTCGGCGTTCGATCGCGTTTTGAAAAAGGCAAGTTCTTCAGCAAGGTAGAGGTCGATGTGCTTGTCGAAGCACAAAATCACCGTTTGTCGAGCCTGCTCGACAAAGTCCGGCGGTGATGACTTGCAAGGTTTGATAGAGGCGACGAATCGTAACGATTGCTCAAAGACTCCAGAGACTGCTTTGACGTAAGTCTCGATGCCCCGGCTGTGGGCTTCGTCGAACAAAGCTGTCACGGAGTCTGAGATGAGATCGTCACATAATCGTGACAGGAGTGGCGTGAGTACGTCTACTGATGGCGGGAAAACGCGGTCTAGGACAGATGCTTGGTCGACCATGTGCTCTGATAACCGCTCAAAGAATGATTGTGATGGGTTGAGGTCGACATGGCCGGGCGCAACCGAGTCTAAGCAATCGAGCAGGTTTCCAAGTCGACTTGATTTATTGACAACGGGATCGGCGTTGAGGTATGCGTCTATCCCTACTGCGCCCCCGTTTGCTGTGACCAGGACATGCGCGTAGCGCTTCATCCGGCCGTCGACATCATTCGCTGCCAGCCCTTGCTGGAATTCTCGCAGCACTGCATTCTCGAACGCGACGATGGTGGATTCCAGCTTGGCCTCTCTGTTGGCCCAGCCCTCACTGTGATCACATCTTGAAAATCGTTTGAGCTGGGAAAGTATTTGTGCTTGCTGTTCGGGGTCTCGGTATGTTCGAAATATCAAGGCCTCTGATTGGTTCCTTGATCTGACCAGGTTGTGGTATAATGGCCCCAACGCACCATAGACTTTTCCAAATTCTTGCCTCGCCCGTCCTCGGATGGATCGTACTTGCGAGAGTATTGTCAAAGCCGCTGTAGTGTCCAATGGGGGAACGCCGGCTCCAGCCGGTGAAATGGCGAGTTCGTCAAATCCGTCTGCCAGCGGTGCACGATGCTGTCGCTCCGGAGACTGTGCTTGACCAATTGATATCTTGTGCTTTTCCTCTTCTAAACCAACATCAAACAATGTTGAACTTCTAGCATGCCCCCGTCCTGCACTCGAATGGCCGTTCATGCTCTGCCCGCCTGTCCTTCTGGCCTCTTCCGCCTCTCTTGACCTCTGTGCCTCTGCCTTCTTCTTCATGTTCTCATCAAAGCGCTGTCGTGCTTCTCCATCGTTCCATGCGCCTATTGCCTTCAACTTTTGAATCCACCTCGTATCATCGTATACCATCTCCTGCAGCCTCCGGCTCACGCGTGCACATCGTGCTAAATCGGATACGGGTAAGTAGTCCATGATAGTCGCTATGAGCTCGGCCGGAAGCACCGGTTTTGATGCCACAATCTGAGTGGCTCTCAATGAGGCAAGTACATTGTCGTCGCTTCGAAGGCCGGTCATCTGTGCTTTACGCAGGTTGGCCAGATTCCGAGCTGTTCCTGATGGAGTGGACGACCGGCCGCCAGGGCCAGTCGCACTGGAGGGTCTTGACATGGAAGGCTGCTAGAGCGGGTGTGATCCGAGAGCTTCACATGTCTGGTGTATGGGTGTATGCCGGTCCAGCAGACTCCTGTAGTAGCAGTTCGGTCGGTCAATCCGCCCCCACGTGCAGAAGCGCCGATCTCACGCTGGTATGGGCAGACGTCACCTCCACCTTCCGCGAGAGCAGCTTGGGCCCTGCGCAACGGCAGCCCGACTTTAGGGCCCAAGGCCAGTAACGTGCGGCCAACCCTCTTCTGTACTGACCCCGAGCTCGCAAACTCTCGCGCGCACGCGATCTTGTCACTTACAACCCTGAACCTAGTATTTGCTGCCCAAGGCTCTCCATCGCTATCACTCTCTGTCCTACCACGACTTGGAGCGCAGATTCGCTACCGTGTCGCCAACTAGACTATGCCCACCTGACGCCAGCCCCTCGGCTGCCTTCTGCCAGGTGAGACCCCGGCAAGCCACCCTCTCATCGCCTGAGCAGCAGGTTTCTCATATTGCTCGCGCCCGTCCTGGGCTCGTAAGTATACTGTAGCTCTCTTTTGCCGCACATCACACCTCTACCCACGCACACCCGGCGACTCGGCATCCTATCCTGCATCACCATCACACCCCAGCAAAACCCCACACCACACGCCCCCAGCGCGCCACGCGCCGAACAATCGCGCACCATGTGCCTCATGAGCGTGAAAGAAGAAGAAGCCCCGATACCTGCACGCGTCACCCGTGTCCGCCGAGTTGTCCGACGCTCTCCCTCGCCTCCACCTCGCCGCGAAGTGCGCATAACGCGCCAGTCGATCATCGAAGAGCGCAAACCGTCTCCACCAGCACCAGCACCTCTCCCTCCACCTCCTCCGCCCCAGCCCTCGCCCCCGCGCACCAGCACGACAATCCACACCGAAACCCGCCGCACCTCACGCCCGCCCTCAAGCGCCGCCCCCAGCCGCACAACGCACACGAACTTCGTCGAAGTCGACCACGACTCCAGCAGCAGCTCTTCCTCGGAATCCGACGCCCGCTCGCGCACCACGCGCAAGTCGTCGCGCTCCAAAGCCAAGTCCGACGCGCCGGCCCCTTCGGCGTCCGAGTACAGCATGCACGAGCGCGAGTACAGGCGCGAGAGGGGCTTCTCCAGCCCGCGGAGGCCGGAGTACGAGACGTACCGATACGTGGAGGCGCCGGTGCGCCGCAGTGGGAGCAAGGGCGGGTACTATGATGGGCCGAGGGCGAGTAGAGACAGTTATCGGAGGGAGAGGATGGTGGTTGAGGACGATCATGGACGGAGAAGGAGGGAGTATCAGCGATGACAAGAGAGGCCGTGATATAATTTTGGTCTGTCGTGTCGTTAGTGGCTGTTAATGTTCATCTATGCTTGTGCTGGTCTTGGGGACGCATTGCTGCGATTATGGGATCTATTTTGGGACTGATGTACAGCTCACGATTTTCTGACTTGATAGACTTGGATTTGCTGGCTATCTCTGCAAGGCGTGCGCGTTTAGCATGCCAGAGCGTCGTTGATCACCATGGGGTATTTTTTCTTGTCCTCAAATGCATTACATCAAAACTGGCATTTCTTCATAGTGCCAGATTCATCGCATGTGTATTCGAACGAGGTCGAATGCATCCCCATAAGCGGGAATGCTCGCCACAATCTGTTAGAGATATGCGATCCTCCAATTCAGTGATTCTTCGAAAACCAGGACATTAATCTTGAAGTTACCCTTGCTCATCATACACGTGGCGGAAATAGTTCTCACACCGGCGTCAAAGTAATTACAATTCACTGATGGGAGAGGTCGTGGTGAGTGTCATTCACAGATGGCTGCCGATCATTGCCCGTCTGGTCCGCGCTTTCTTGCTTTCACCTACTCGACCCTCCACGAAGCCAACACTTACACCTTCCATATTCACCTCGCATTCACGTGTCCCACGAACTTTTCTCTCTTTTCTCCATAGACGACTCAACATCATTCATACAATCACAACATTCACGACCGTTAGAACCCAAGCGCGCAATCGCACTCATCCATTCTCGGCTGCTCACGGCAGCATGATCGTCATCTCAATCGCCAACTGATCATGAGAGTCTTATTGAGGGCTCACCCTCAGCGCAGCATCGCGCTCGCGACCGAAACTCACGTTCTCATATTCAAACACAACTCGACAACCACCGGGTCCGCCAACAACTCCACCACGTCACTCGCCGACAATGGCGCGCCACGCTGCGTCGTCGAGTTTCGTCCTTGGGAGCAGGCGGATATGGAGGACTACCGGACTCTTAGCTCCCTGAAAGTGTACGGCACGCTTGGACTCATCACGATATCGCGCGATGTCTTCCTGTGCGTTGTTAGTAACGCTAGAACGGTGGCGACTGTGCGCCCGGGTGAGGATGTGCAGCAGATCCTGTCTGTGGAATTCCACTGCCTGAATAGGGGCGACTACGACCACCTGCTCGGAGATTCGATCAATCCTTTCCCTGAAGACACTATCGAAGCCGATAACTGGGATTATCAGGGCCAGTCGCAGCGGGAATCTATGCTCGAGCACCCGTGTATGGCCCTCAAGAAGATGCTGGGGGGTGGCAGCTTTTACTTCAGTTCCGACTTCGATCTCACCAAGCGAGTCCAAGATAGATCAGCTGATTCGACTACCGTTGCTGTTGAGAGTTTGGACGCTGGCTTCCTCTGGAACACGTTCATGATCCAGCCGCTTGTCGATTTCAGATCTCGCCTTGCAGACCACGAGCGCGATGCATTGGATCACTCTGGTATTTTGACTTCGGCTATCCGCGGATTTGCTAAAACCGTGACCGTCCCCGCCTCTTCGTCTCCAGCGAGGTATTCAAGAACCGGTCAGCCCTCCAACATGACGCTCATTTCAAGACTCTCCTGCCGAAGAGCGGGCACTCGATTCAATGCAAGAGGCATCGACGATGACGGCAACGTCGCAAACTTTGTCGAGACCGAGACGATATTTTCCACAGACGCACTTTGCTTCTCGTACGTACAATGCCGCGGAAGCGTGCCTTTATTTTGGGAGCAAGCGAATGGCATGCCCCATCAGCAGAAGGTCACTGTCAGCAGATCGGCGGAGGCAACACAACCAGCTTTTGACAAGCACTTCGAGAGTCTGCAGCGAGCGTATGGCGACATCCTTGTTGTGAATCTGCTGAGCGAGGAAAAGATGGCCGAGGCCAATCTCACGCGCCAGTATGAAAGCCACATCAGGCAGTTCTCAAAACAGCGCGGCTCAGAGAATGATGAGTCGGAGCACCAACACGTCCAAATGGTGAATTACGACTACCATGCCGAGGTCAGAGGCGTCGGACTCGATGCGGCGAGGGGCATCAAGCGATGGCTGGCAAGCCCCGCCGTGTCTTTCGAATATTTCTTGTCTGAGGAAGCACAGGCGGCACCACGCGTGGGCCCCGGCGGCCGTCAAGCAATTTTGAGGGGGCAGAACGACGTCCTTAAGCAGGCTGGCATCTTCCGCACAAACTGTCTCGATTGCCTAGACCGGACCAACCACATCCAGCACCTCATCTCGCACATGGCGATGGAGATCTTCCTAAAGCAGCAAGATGAGCCGTCGCCAACATCGGATTTCTGGGCCCGTCACAATACCTTGTGGGCGGACAATGGTGATGGTCTCTCGATGATTTACACTGGCACCGGGGCTTTGAAATCTTCTCACACTCGTCACGGCAAGTCAGGCTTTGGGTCCATCTTCTCGGATATGAGGAAGAGTGCGGAGAGAGTCATTCAAAATAACTTCATCGACCCCAATCGGCAGAAGATCATTGATTTGCTGCTAGGCAGGCTCATGGGTCAAATACCGGTTCACCTGTACGATCCGGTCAATGACTACGTAACCGCAGAGCTGGGCCGTCGGGCTTCGGAGTACACTTCCTCGAAGACAATTAACATCTGGGTCGGTACTTTCAATCTCAATGGCAAGACTGTGGGAATGTCAGAAGATCTAAGCCCTTGGCTTTGTCCGAACGTCGAAAGCGCGTTGCAAATGCCGGAGATTATGGCAGTAGCCTTCCAAGAGATCGTTGAGCTGAGCCCGCAGCAGATCCTGCAGACAGATCCTCATCGGCGTCAGCAGTGGGAAGAGGTGGTTCGCGTCACGCTCAACAAAAAAGCAGCGGCGCTAGGAAGCGAGGACTATATCATGCTTAGGGGCGGTCAGCTCGTCGGTGCCTCTTTATCTATCTTCGTCAAAGTCAATGTTCTCCCGTACATCAAGAACGTGGAAGGGGCGGTGAAGAAGACGGGTATGAGTGGCATGGCTGGTAACAAGGGGGCGGTCGCCATTCGAATGGATTTTGCCGACACTTCGATCTGCTTAGTCACTGCTCATCTTGCCGCGGGCTTTGCAAACTACGAGGAGCGCAACCAGGACTACCGGACCATTGCAAACGGTCTCAGATTCCAGCGCAATAGATCCATTGAGGATCACAAATCGGTCATTTGGTTTGGCGACTTCAACTACCGCATCGGAATGGCTAATGAACGTGCTCGGCAATTGGTCGAGGCCTGCGAGCTTGGAAAGTTGTACGAGAACGATCAGCTCAACTTGCAGATGGTTCATGGAAGGGCTTTTCCTCACTACTCAGAGACGACGCCTACATTTTTGCCAACCTACAAGTTCAACCCAGGAACCGATGTTTACGACACTTCAGAAAAGGCCCGCATCCCTGCCTGGTGTGATCGCATCCTAACGAAGGGCGACAACCTCCGCCAACTGCATTACGACTCAGCGCCTCTGAAGTTCTCAGATCACCGGCCTGTTTGGGGTCTCTTCAATTGTCAAATCAACGTGATCGACCAAGCAACGAAAGACCGTATTAACGAGGACCTCTACGCTAAGAGGCGGGCAACAGTCGAAGCCCACCCCGCTTCGACCAGAGACTTCGAAACAGACGAAGAGTCCTTGCTAGGCTACGAGTCCATCGAGCCCGGTCTTCCGCCCGCCAGCTCCGACAAGCGCAAGTGGTGGCTCGACAACGGCATGCCCGCCCGCTCTGCTGCCAAGCTCCCTCCGAAAACCAACGGCTCTCAGCCCCAGCGCGGCAACCCATTCACTCCAGCCGCAGACTCCGACTGGGTCGAAGTCGAAAAGCCGTGGCCTACCACCGTTACTCCGCCGTCCGCCACTCCGCCAGCCCTCCCCGTTCGCTCACGTACTCTTCCCGCGCACGAGAACCCTCAATCGCGTCTCCGCAAGACCGCCCCAGCCCCCGCGCCCGCACTTTTTAATCCAGACGCCAACGCTCCCTCCGCCATCCCCCTCGAACCCGCAAAACCCATTCCACAGTCCCACATAATGAAGCAGACCCTCCGCAAACCCGCCCCGCCCAAGCCCGCCCCGAAACCCAGCACTCTGCGCGCTCACAGCAACTCGCAGCCAACGCCCGCGCCCCCGCCTCCCAGGCGTTCGCAGAATGCGTCCCCCGCGCCATCTGCTAACAGCACCAGTGGCGCGAAGGCGATGCCTCCGCCTCTCCCACCGACGCGTAGGAGCGGGCGCGCGGAGACCGGGCCGGAGACGGGGGCTGATGGTGGACCACCGATTTTGCCACCGAGGAGAGCGAATACGAATGCGGACCTATTGGATGGGGGAATTGGAGAGGAGGTTGGCGGGTGGAAGGCATTGAGGCCGTCGTGAAAGAATGAAGCTTTTGGACCAGGGGTTATGATGAGCTCCGAGTCGGAAAGGATACAAACCCGGATACTGGAGGGTTGGATAACGACATTTGTTGATTGAAGCGTTCAGGAGAAGTTGTTACAAGCAGAGATGGACTCTCATACCCGCACAAAAACTGAAGACCTTAGATGAAAACACTCTAAATCCAAACGCCCGTCAATGCCACTTGTCCCATTAGATATCACGTATCATCCATGAGCTGCGTTCCGACCATATGATCGAATCGCAGTCAAGGCCCACCCTACCAGCTGCCAAAACTCCACCTCGACATCCGAGGACAATACGGCAGCGTCATGCGACTACCGCGGAAGTCGCTCCTATGCTCAAAATCGTCGGCGAACGGTGGATAACCGCTGCCCGACCGACGGCCGGGGAACCAGCCGCCACGAGGCTGGTAGTCGGTGCGGAAAGACTGCCAGGAGGAGCTCGAGGAGCCGGAGCTGTAGGGCGATAAGCCGTAGGAGGACGAGGACCTGCTGCTGCGGTGCGAAGGGCCTAAGTTCCCGAATGGGGCTGTAGGAGGGGATTAGCGGGTTCATAGTTCAAAGCTTGGAGTTGGGTGTAAGGGTACGAGAGCGCATGTAGGGACCACCACGACCGCCTTTAGCTATAGCGTTAGCACGGACGTCTCTGTAAAGCGACGGTCATGATGGATGAACGAGTCCTTCGTGCCTTCATACATTCCGTAACCGGCGCCGCCGAATGGCGGAGGGCCCCTGGAGTCCGGAGCTGGGCCACGGTGGTTGTACATGCCTAGACCGGCACCTCCGAAGGGGAAACCTCGCATGACAGATGGTATGTGTCGTTGGTGATCTTTCTTTGGAAGTGTTCTTGATGCTAGTTGTTATGTGGGAGATGATATAGAGAAACCATTTGATGGTGATCGATCGAAGAGGTCCATGTATCGATGGCTTTTGTACTTACGTGGAGGGCACCATTCACGGCGATTTCTGCATTTTGAAAGGTATCAGTCATGATTGTTGACGCAGTATTACCGCCGTGAAGTACCGACAGAAGAGTACAAGGGCGATCATGACCCAATTTGCCGATATACACTGGTAGTATGATCATTTGGTCTTTCACAGCTGGTCAATGGGTGGGGCCAGCTCCGTTCCTAGGAGTCGAGGCTCGGTAGCAGCAAGTTGTGCTAGGAAAGCTGCTGTAGACGTACCAAATGGAGCTACTCTCTAGGACACCGACCGAATGCAGACATTGAGACTCCGTTGGTCGATCGTGATTTCGGTCTTAAAACTCTTTACAGGTATCATGGACAGCCCTGAATAGAAGTGTCCCGGCCAACAAATCCAGTGGTAAATGCCCTACTATTGGCGACGAATGGACGAAGACTCCCGCTTCCTTGGTAAGTCGGATCTATGCAATTAACTGTGATGCCTTTGACACTGATGGCACGTCAAGATAACATCGAATGCGGATGGTACCCGGACTATGCATCGCAGAGCATCATGGAGAAATCAAAACGTGAGACCACGCAAGTGGGTGTTCACCGGAAGGGTATGTCAGCATCCGTCTGGTCGGGTGTGTGAAGCAGGATCTGTAATCAATAATCTGTCTCAGCCATGGGACTACGTCGTGCTTGTGCTCATTGCAACGTGTCGACACCATGAGAGAGCCAGTGAAGCCCTTGAAGAACCCAAAAAGCGTCTCCAAACATATCATGTTGTCAGCACAGCAGTCCATATAGGTCCAAAAAAGATAGGAGACTGCTCGAAGGCAAAATGCATCGGCCGGGAATCGAACCCGGGGCTGGCCGAATCAATTGGAGTCCAAGGACGCCCAATGGCAACGGCCAATTTTACCACTAAACCACCAATGCTGAGATGTTCGAGAGTTGGCTTTCACAAATTATATTCCTTTATTGATTTGGCCCCGTGGTCTTGGGAGTACGTCAGAGTCGCCCACGATCTGTCCGCTTGACCAGTTTGGACGGTGCCTCGAGATCATATTCGATTCCAAGAGAGGCTGACTTGTCATGTGAGGTCTTGTTCGTGATTTCATTGATGTTGAAACATCATCATGGATCGTCGTCGATCGTACGCACACGCAATCCCAGCCAGAGTCACTGCGACCAGCGCAGTGAGCCAACCCTCTCTTCCCTGGCACCCTCACAGCAGCATCCGTCATCGAAACATAAACACATCAGCAAGGACCTGCACCACCACCAACGCAACGGCCAACCCTCCACTCAAACCCCTTCTAACACCCGCTCCCAACCCCGGCTCACCATCCACGCCCTGTCCCAGCTTGCCCACGTTCTCGCCAAACTCGCCAACCATGTTTCCAGCGGGATCATACTCGCACACGAACAACCAGCCGTTGTCCCCGCAATCCGCCGCACCGCAGCCCACGCTCGTCGTGTTCTTCCACACCAGCTGCGTGAAGTGGCCAACGTCCGTGGAGAACTTCTGCTTCTCGTAGTCGTAGTCGTCCTCCTCGTACGCCCAGGCGTCGATCGCTAGAGTGGGCGAGGGGTAGCCGCGGGCTAGGTTCTCGCCGTGGGGGCCACCCTGCAGTAAGTGTTAGTATGCGTTCGGTGGATGTGTTGGGTGGGGGTGGACGAACGGAATGGGAGAATTCGCAGCGATCTGCATGGTTCTGGGCGTAGGATGCGAGGTTATCGCTCCACTTAAGAGGGTTGGCTTCGTGGGCGGCACGGAAGTAATTCGTGCTGTTGAGGACGGCGTCTCTGAACGGTTGGCCTTGCCACGCCATGTTTGTAGGAGCGGGAATTGAAGGCTGAGATGAAGGTTGTAAACTATGCGAGTGTACCTCAGTCGATTGGAGTACCGTTGAGATGCCAACCGTGGATCCTCGCGCCGAACCAGTCGTTGTGTAAGTTACAGGCGAACCAGAGAGGTCTGTCAAAACAACCCAGCATGTAGAAAGCACTTTTGTTGTTGTCGTCGTCGAGGTCTTTGTTGTGCTTATTGAAGTCAACTCCTCTGCTCGAACGAGGGTTATGTTCTGCATCGGCATCAATAGTAGCACCTGCGCCGCCAGGGCGCGCAAAATGATGTAATGCATGGTATAAGCGATATGCCTGGTTTCCTGTTTAGCGTGTGCGAGGAATGCAGTTACCGCACCCGCGTGACAACCACGTGGGCGGAATGATCTTTCGCAAATATGATGGGCATCTTGTGGAAAGAGGCGCGGTGCAGACGTCTGTTGGAGACATCGTCTGGAAATATGAAGGAGTTTGTTACTTGCCACTGATTTGTGTCTGAGGATGTTCTTCAAATAGGTCAGGTTCACCTGTTACGCCGGCGCCAGAGTGAGACTGCTGCCGGAGGATGATTGGATTCCAGTGTCGTAGATTGCGCGACGTCAATGGCGTGCAGGGGTCAATGCAGGTGTTGTTGCTTCGTTGGCAGGCGTCAAATGATGCGGAGTCGACGGTGATTGGCTGCGGAGTGAGCTTGAGGGAGCTCGTACGCGCCATATCGTGTCAAGACCAGATCTCGTGTTTGCACCACATGATTTCTCAAGACACTTTGACGACCGTTTGCGATAGACCACATGTCAATACATCGAGGTGAATAAAATCAGATATCGACTCAGCGCAATCGATTAACAATAGCATACCCAGGCGCAGGGTCAGTGAAAGGGAATCTTTTCCCAATCAGGCAATTTTGTTCTGAGCGTTAAACATTCGAAACGTTTTCCGAAGCAACAAAGATGCAACTGAGATCGAACTTCTCCATGGAGGTAGGAAAGCGCTAGGAAATTACACTGTCATAGTCGCTCAGATGTCTGCGGTGAGTTGGAGAGACATAGTATCTTGGAGACTGATCGTTGGTGAGAAGCCTGGTCAATCAACGATGAGTACCGCATCGCAATTGACGTCGCAAAGAGCATGTACCAGGCATTCAACCGTCAACCCAGAAACAGTAGTCTTCAATACAGCAATCGCGATAGGAAAATGGAGATTGATATAAAGGTATGATGAAGTGACGTTCTTGTCGGAGTGCTTTTATCTTCAACCAGACCCGCCCCCGGAAGCGGATTCTCTTCCAGGGCAAACTTCGCGGGGGGAAAGGGTTCATGACATGACCCATCACAACGGCATCAATCAGCATCTCGCAGGCGGGCCGAAGATGGTACTTGCAACGCACACGAGCGCTGCGAGCTTCAACTTCTCAAGCAATTCGCTGAGCAACAACATCTTCGAGACAAAGCACCGGCTGTGGCGGCCGCCGTGATGAAGCGGACGCTCAACTCGTCCAAATCCCACAACGGCTGCGCGCGCTGCAAGACGCGAATGCTCAAATGCGATGAGAGTCGTCCTGCTTGTAGGATGTGCGTCGACGCTGGGGCCGAATGCCCAGGATTTGTCCCGCAGTTGAAATGGTCAAGGAAACATGAGAAGTTTGATGCGGGAAGTGGTTCGCAGGAACCGAAGTCGAAGGCAAGACGGAAGAACGAACCTAAGCCTGCTGCGAGAACGCCAATTACGGGAGACACGCCTGTCGCAAGGGAGGGAAATGAGCAAATAGTGAGCGCGAATGAGAGCACCACAGTCAGCTCTGCAACTGCCACTACAGGTCTGCCTGAGCAGTTGGACTTTGACCCGGCGATGATGGACTGGATGAACTACGGATTTGGCGGTTTTGAGAATCTTGCCAATGACAATGTGGCCCACATGTTTGGTGGCGGCCATACCTATGCGCAGTACGACCCCTTGGGCGACATGGCGAGCGCAGAGAACAGGATGATGCCCATGGGGCTGGATGCTTATACGCTCCCTCTGCTCTCCACCCCATGGCATGGCAATGCACATACAGCCTCAGAAGGATCCGGTAGCTATGCATCGCCCGCAGCTGATCAAGCACAGCTTGCCTAAACCACGCCCATTGACCAAGACAACGATCGCAAAGATGGCGGCAGTCTGCTTGGCGCTTTCTATCGGCTGGCTACTCCATCAAAGACTGCTAGATTTTCCGAAGAGCACCTAGTTCAGCATTACTTCTCTGAAGTATGCTCTCTTTACTCATGCTTTGACTCGGACCAGAACCCCTTCCGCAGCCTTGTGAAAGAAATGAGAAAGGACTCTGCAACTATCAATCTCTCAATACAGAGCATGGCAATCGCGCATCTATCCAATCACTACCTCTACATGGCGCCTCTAGGGCGAATCAAACGAATGCAGTCATGGAAGTCACTACAGATCGACCTGCGCCGATATCGTGCTGGGAAGATAGCATTGGACAAGGTCTTGATGAGCTGCCTGCTTCTAGGCCTCTCATCAGCATGGCACCAACCCTCAGACCTTGGCCTACAATACCTCTTCATCGCCCGAAACCTGATCCAAATGTACCTCCGATCAAACCGACAAGCCACCTCCCCACTACCCAACGAGAAGTTCTACCTCGACGCCTTCATGCACTGGGAAATGCTCGCCTCCTTCTTCGAGCCCGTCGCAATGGTCCCCTTCCCAGGCTTCGGCGCCCCAGACCCACCCCTCCCAGACCGCGGCGAAACCGTCACACCCCACCCCTGGACCGGCGTCGCCCCAGAAATGAACTTCGCCCTCGCAGAAGTCGGCCGCGTGCTGCGCCGCCGCATGAGCCGGCTCGCCATGATGGGCGACTCGTACGCCGCCGAGCGGTCGCCCAGCGACGAGATCGACGAGCAGTGGTCGTCCTCCCTCGAGCGCCTCCTCTCGTCCATCCGCCTGCCCAGCGTCGACGACATCGAATCCTACGCCGACAAGTACACGCCCAAAACCGACCTCCTGCGCGCCGCCGAAGCATACCGCTTCATCGGCCTGCTCGAGCTCTACATGATCGTGCCCGCCCTCCTCGAAGCGCGCATCGACCGCTGCGAACCCTTCCCCGCCTCCCTCGACAACCAACCCTTCCCCTCGCCAACGAGCAACAACGGCTTCCCCGCCCGCCGCGACTCCTGGCTCTCCGCGATCGCCCTGCACACGCTGCAGCTCATCAAACCCGTCGCGATCCACTCCTCCTCATGCCGCACGCACCTGCTCATACTCGTCTCGGCCGGCAGCCAACTGCGGATCCCGAGCGAGACGGACGCGGAGAGCGATGCGCAGAGCGAGCACCACGACAAAGTGCTCGAGGGGCGGGGCTTCGTGGACGCGCGGATGCTGGCGCTGTCGCGGAAGTACCCGCAGAAGCAGGTGTTGCAGATTCTGGACGTCATCAAGGAGGCGTGGGAGAGGCTGGATCGGGGCGAGTCGAGGGTGCATTGGTTGGGGATTGCGCATGAGCAGGGGTGGCAGACGATGCTGGGGTGAGGTTTTGGTGGGCACGGACGGGGTTTGCTGGGAGTAGCGTACCTGCGCTGGAGGTTGAGTTGGCATTAATTTGGTACGTGAATCGATGTTGTGCGTTCAGTGCTTGATTTATAGCCGCGATTGAACTGAATTGAAGCTTCGTTCATAGGTATAAAAGAATAGCAGATTCTCAAAGTATCGAATCCTAGCTCCGCCACCATTGCTCCGGCTGGACCAGCACAAGGTAGACGTGAAGAAGAAGGTAAATCATACGAAGCAATGGGTATCCTATATCAAGAAGATGTGGAACTCGCGAGAAACGAGTAAGTCGGCCGTGAAGAGTACTCAAATCAGTTCCCAAAATGAAGAAAGATCTTTTGTTTGTCATCCAATCGTAAATGCTCCAACATCGTGTTCAAGCTGGAAGGTCCAGGAACGGGAGCAAGAAGCGCGCGACCAGTCGCGAGGTGTAGTAGCATTGATTCTGGAAAGCGAAGGGCACAGCCTTGCGATCGGTAAGTAGATCTCCTGTGAAAACGCGTTAGCCCAGCACACAGGCTCGACCCTCCAGCAAGAAGTACTTACGCTTTTCCTCAAGCAAGTCCCTGACATCCTTGCAAAACAAGTGCTCGTCCGCGTCGCGAAGCCGAGGCGTCTGCGCGCCGAAACTGCCCTTTTGGTTCCACTTCTTGTCGCGGTACTTGCACTGGAACAACCCAACCAGCAAGCCGAAGCGGTCGTCGATGCGCTCGCAAGCGTTGCGAGCCTCCTGTTGCGCCGCGTCGAAAGAGCACTCGCGCTTGCGGGCTTTGGCGTCGGCTTGGATGTGCATCGTGCGCTGGATCTCTTCCAGAACCATGGCGAAGGTCAAGATGACGACGAAGCTGGACAACCAGGTGGAGTCTTTGCCACTGCTGGCGCAGAGGGTTGCTTGCTGCCATTTCAGAATTTCGTCGAAGATCTGCTGGCGGAGCATGTGGAAGAAGAACTTCAGCTGTCGGTTGGCGAGGCGAGGCGAGGTGTATGGTTGGGGTTGAGTCGGCTTGTTCGGGTTGCGGACGAAGGCGTGGATTCCCAAAAGAGAGTCTTCTGTTATTGTGAGGGTATGGGCCATGATGTAAGTGATGATCATCATTCGTATGAGCTTTTGGAGTAGGAACTGAAGCTGTCCCGAATGGTCAGTGAGATGTATTCGATTCCTGGAGAAATAACCTTACATCGATGTCATTGGTCGCCTGGTAGAGCCGGCACATCAGCGCAAGAAGCTCTGCCTGAAAGTCATCGATCTGGGATTCTTCTTCAAAGCACCTCCAGGGGAAATGAATTAGATGTTCGTCCGTCATCAATTCGTCCAAATAGTTCTTGAAATGCCAATCATCACTAGGTTCCAATCTCATCACGCCCAAAGGGGGCGACCACTTCTCATGCCGTACAGACTGACGAGTATGTGGATTTTGTAGGTACTGGAACTGAGCCATCAGTTCCATTGTCGCAGGTTGGAACTCATGTAAGATCCAGCGTAGTGGAGGGCCATATCCGCTGGTGAGGAAAACTTCAACCGGACGTGTGTGGTCCCATATCTGGACTTGATCTTGCACGCAATCTTCAATGTTCTGTTTGGAATGCATGGTTGTGAAGGACGGTGGCAAGAAGTCCAGAACAAAGTCAGGTAGCTTGGATCTATCGCAGGCGAAGAAGTATTGCTGGCCTTTTTGCGAAGTAATGACATGCAAGCAACGAGCGCAAGGTGTTCCGTCATCAGGACACTGATAGGTCAGTAATGATCAAAGACTGGGAAGCCGTGAGAACTACTTACTGGATCACGTTGGAGCCTGCATCGCCAGCAAGCGCCCTTCTTACGCATCACCGAGCTTCTTTTTCGTGCCTGCTCGGTGAGATGTGAGTGTTTCTTCCTACCACCTCTTGGCTGCTTAGTATCCGGAGCTTCTTGCAGTGGCACGCCATTGGGGAGACCAGCAGCCGCAATAGGCCTTGGACCTTGTCTCGGGACCAACGTGCGTGATTGCTCGGCCTTTACGGCAGCATGGTGCAGAGTTCGCTTCCGCGGGGACTGAAAGAGCTTCAATTGAGCTCGCGGAGTATGCCCATCGGCACCACAATTTGCGGGTGAGTTCATCAAAGGTGGCTGGACTGGGATAGTCGTAGGCTGCGTGAGATCCATCCGACGTTGGTCGCTAGACGGCAGGCCCGAAAAGCTAACGGCGGCAGTCGGGAGCTGAATTATCGCTGGCTGGTAAACGTAGTTGTGGTTCATGTAGAGAGGGGTCTGCGGCGTCGTAAGGGCGTTTGATTGATGCTCCTGATAGGTGAATGACTGTTGTACGTTGCCCCAGGACGTTCCGTATATCGGAAAAGATTGAGTATGTGCAGCCGGCGGTGGCTGACTGCTTGGCATCGGCCTCAAGGGAAGAGTCGTGTTCGCTGAGAAATCAGCGTGGAACCCGCTGCTAGGCGTGCTTGTATTGTTATCAAAGCCATACTGTGCAACACTCTCCTGCTGCAGAGCCAAGTCACTCCCGTCGCTGTTTGTCGTGGTAAAGGAAGACCACTGTTGCGGAGACGGAACGGGCAGGAAATCGCCAGGTGATGCCGACGGTCTGTAGGCTGAGGCGATGGTTGCGTCTGATACATGGGAAGCAGGCTGAGCGACATGCAAGTAGTCGCTTGATCGACTGCTGAACGGCGTGATGAACTCGTAATCCTCAGAGGGGCTCGTCGTATAGGCAGAGATCAAGTCTGCATCATCGACATTGCCCACATCGTTGAGTGAATCCAGAGCCGTGGAAGACGGTGTAAACTCGAGGTGGCCGTCCTCTGACGAGGGTGAGCTGGTGACTTGATTGACATGAGTCGAGGGACGTCGAGAGTCAGGAGACTTCCCAGGGCTGCTTGGAGCGGGGGTGTCGTCGTAGTACATGGAAGTCCACTTGTCGAACTCCTCGCTCGTCATGTCTTCGGGGCGACCTGGGTCGTTCACCCAGTCAAACGGGCGGCCAAAATGATCAACTCCCAGAGGGGAGGAGGACTGAGCAATAGCCATGTTGGATGCTAAGAGAGGCTCATCTCGGGCCGCGAGCGGCACGTATCACGCTTCGCGAGCTCGGGCGGTGATATGGGAGCTGAGAGTAAGATGGAGTGGAGTTAAGGAATGGGAGGATGGCGCTGACGGCCTGAGGCCACAAACAGCCCTTAGCGAGCCAATGAACGTGGAAGCAGAGTACACCGGTAGCTAGCGCGTTGCTGCACCGGTGAGGAAGAGGTGAAAGTGGCACCGCGCGGCGTTGGGTGAGGGTGAGGGGGACGAAGGCCTGAGGTGTTTCCTCGAGCGACTATGTCCCGCAGATAGACGCAACCTGTTTGCTGGATTGATCGCGCTGCACTGCCGTCGAGTGAGGCGCAGCGCGGAGGCGTCGTTTCGCATGCACCACGGGCGAGAATTGAGACGTCTGCCCAATGGCCGCTTAGCAGAAAGCTGCATACTCGTAACACCATCTGCAAGCAACAGATCATCTTCCAGCTCACCGGATCACGCCTTGCTCTGCTTGGAGCCTCGCCACGTCAAGTCAAGCCCGTTCACCGGTGCCCGTATTCCTTTGGCGAGATCCTCCCATCATTTGCCGCCCAGCTCTTCGGTGCGGCGGCCCACAAGAAGAATCATCATCACATGGACGATGCGTTCGTGCCTCAGCCATAAGTATCTTCATGAGCTTCGCGCATGTGCATCTTCAGGGTGGAATGAGCAAGGCATCAACGCATGGCACCAACTCTGCGTGATCCGTGCGCCAAGCGCTGGCGACCTCTCCTCGATGATCGTCAACTTTCGCCGGCGGCCTTTCTCAGCCTTACAGGGCGTGTACGGGACGGGACAAAACTCCATCCTCTCCAGCAATCGGCCATACCCGCCATGGTAAATACCGAAGAGATCCGTCCGCCCTCGCAGCAACTGCCAGACAAGGATTCGGCAGCACATTCGCAGCCGAGTAACGTCCCAATGACGCGCGGTCGCGCCTCAGCCCAAGCAAAATGACGTTAGAAACAGCTTGGGAGACAGCACTCGACCTGCGCAATGGCCGGCAAACCCCACTTCGTGCCAGGTAAGTTGGCACAAACCCGCAACAACCGCCCATGCCATGGGAGCCGATGATGGTCAATCGCCGGTTGTCAAAGGCGAGTCGTAAGTGCTTGTCGATCGCCGTTCCCGAGTAGTCGCGTGCCGTCTTCGTCCCATTCCTCCTCGTCCTCAAACCATTCTGCATCGAAGGCACGCGACGGAGTGGCTGCATTCTCCTAGCCGATCTCGATTCAACATCCTAGGCACATCGTGCGGCGACTCTCACTTGGCATATCCAGATCCCAATTGCTTGGGTCCAAAGCTTTGCATGCAACTGTACTATCTAGTCTAATTGACCAAGAGGTGTCCAATCTGCAGGCAGCCTTCCTGTTGGGCGTCCTTGACTGTTCCCGTCGTTTGCTCCACGTCGCCCGGCCATTGACACAACACACCGCCCTCCATGTCGGGCCGCGACGACGTGGAAGATCGTCGACACTTCCACGGGCCGTACACGCCGAAGAGCACAATCCCTACGATCCAGAAGTACCGCGAAGAGAAAGAAGCACGGCGAGCTCAAGCTGGAGATATCCAAGAAGAGCGAGAGGATGATGGCGAGCTTCTGTCCAGGAAAGAGACGGCGCGGCAGTACTGGCACAGGAACGACGACAAGACGGGTCGACAAGGCGAGCGACCGCAACAGCAAGATGGGCAAGCCAACGAAAAGGACCGCAATGGTTCGACAGAAGACGCAGGAGATCAAGCATACACCGGCGCGGAAATGCCCCAGGACACCTCGCAAGTGGATCCCCAGTCGATGGACCCCAAGGCCCGGATGAAGAGCAAGAACAAGCACAAGCAAGAACGCATGGAGCGCGAGGTCACAGACCCGGTCACACATTTACCTGTGCGGATCTTCGATTTCACAGACGAGGCTCTGGAGGAGATCAGCGAGAACGATCCGCCGCACGGCAGCACGCCGGAGACGTCGACGGGTCTTTTGGGAAAGTCGAAATCGGACGACGAACTACGGAAAGAGATGGATCGCATGCGGAGGGGACAGATGGAGATGAACGAGAAGTTTCCGCCGCCAAAGTACACGGAGCTGAGGAAGGATTTGGAGGACATTGAGAAGAAGGGTGTGACGATCGGGTTGGTTGGAGTTGGGTTTGTGGTGTTGTCGGTGTTGGTTTCCGAGAAAATGTTAGCAAGCCGGGATCACTCGTGGACAAGGAGCTCAATCACTTGGACATTCCTCGGTCTCGTTGCGATCGGAGGTGTGTGGGCTTTGATCGCAGGGGTGCGTGATTGGATGTCAAAGCGAATCAAAAGCGTCTGGGACGACGAGGTCTGGGACGCTGAGAAGACTAAGCTGGAAGCGGACAGCTCTCGACACGATGCAGAGAGCGTTCGCTGGCTGAACTCGCTACTGGGATCTGTCTGGCCTCTAGTCAACCCCGATCTGTTTGTCAGTCTGGGAGATACTCTTGAAGACGTCATGCAAGCTTCGCTGCCGAAACTTGTGCGCATGGTCAGCGTCGACGATATCGGGCAGGGAAGCGAGCCGCTGCGCATCCTGGGTGTTCGATGGCTGCCGACTGCCGCCGCCGCGAGATCCGTCGACGAAAAGGGCAAGTTGAAAGAGGCGACTGACGGTGGCCACAACGATCGAAAGGTCTCTGGCGAGGGTCAGGTAGAGGACGCAGGGCCTGAAGATGAGCACAAGCGGAAAGAGGAAAGCGGCAAAGAGCAAGCCCAAGCTGTTGCTGAAGGCATGGAGGCTGAAGACGGCGACTTTGTCAACCTCGAGGTTGCTTTCGCCTACCGAGCCAGAACAGATAAGAAGTCTGTGGCGAGCCGCATGAAAGACATGCACTTGTACCTGGCCTTCTACCTGCCCGGCAACATCAAGCTTCCCATCTGGGTCGACCTCAAAGGCGTCGTCGGTACGATGCGAATGAGGCTACAGCTCACTCCAGACCCGCCATTCTTCGCTCTCTGCACAACGACTTTCCTCGGTCAGCCCAAAGTTCAGCTCAGCTGCCAGCCGTTGTCGAAGCATGGTCTAAACATCATGGATGTTCCTCTCATCAGCCAATTCGTGCAATCTTCCGTCGACGCCGCAATGGCCGAGTATGTTGCACCAAAGAGCTTGACTCTGGACCTCAAGGACATGCTCGCCGGCGACGATTTCAAGAAAGACACAATCTCCCGCGGCGTGCTCGTGGTCACCATCGTCCGCGGATACGATTTCAAGTGCGGTGACGCCGGAATCCCTCTGCTCAAGGACGGCAGCGCTGATCCGTACGTTTCCGTTGGGTGGGCCAAATTCGGCAAGGCGCTCTGGAGCACCAGGCTGCTGATGAATGAAATGTCGCCAGTCTGGCACGAGACAGCATACATGTTGGTCACGCCCGAGGAACTCAATGTAGATGAGCGGCTGCGCGTGCAACTCTGGGACTCCGACCGCTTCACAGCAGACGACGATCTTGGAAGGATCGAAGTTGACTTGAAGAACCTTATGAAGAACGAGCAAACAAATGGCAGGATGCATAAGCGCTGCGACGGCTTCCGCGCATTGAAGAAAGGTCAAGACATGCCAGGTAAGCTCGAGTGGAATGTTGGGTACTTTTCCAAGACTCGCATTCAGGATTGCCAGCTCCAGCAGCAGACATTCGATCCAGACGTTCGGACAATGGAGCAGCTCAAAGATCGTGTCGACGAGGTCAGCGAGAGGATGCTGCGTGAGGCTCAAATCAAAGACGGTGGAGATGAAAGTGACGAAAAGGAGCTGGAGCAGCAGAAGGCCCAGGAGCTTAAGTCCCGACAGGACAACATGATCATTTCTGCGCCGCCGCCGGAGGGATACCCAAGTGGCATCTTCAGCATTCAAGTTCACCAAATCACAGGCCTTGAGCTGGAGAAGCTCTCAAAAGAAACAAGTAGCCACGACTTCAATGACGAAGAGCAAGAAACTGGCGATTCCCTGCCCAGCGCCTACTGCAACGTCATCATCAACCACCGCAAAGTCTTCAAGACCCGCACCAAACCCCAAAATGCTAAGCCCTTCTTCAACGCAGGCACGGAACGCTTCATCGGCGACTGGCAAAACGCCGAAGTCCACGTCGCCGTACGTGACTCGCGCGTCCACGAAGACGATCCCCTCCTAGGCATCGTGCACCTGCCACTCGCTGAAGTCTTCAAAGAACGCTCGCAAGTGAACGGCTTCTACCCTCTCGCCGGCGGCGTCGGCTACGGCCGCGTCCGCATCTCAATGGTCTGGCGCAGCATCCAGCTGCAGGCTCCTCCCGAAGCCCTTGGCTGGGAGCTGGGCACTCTCGAAGTGAAGCCCGAAATGCATGCGTCCAATCTCCCCGAGGGCTTCGGCGATCTGCGTCTCAAGCTGCGCACAAACTTGACCTCGGCCAAGATGTACCCGACGAAAGACTTCGCCGGCTGGAAGTCAAGCAACGGCCGCTCGCACCGCCTCGCTGTCCAACAACGCTACGCCAGCTGCTTGTCGATCCGCTTCCGCGACAAGAAGCTGGTCGGCGGCAACAACGCGGCGTTTGCGGTGCTGTGGCTGCGCGACTTGCCGGACGAGGAAGTGCGCGAGATCGAGCTGCCGGTGTGGAAAGGCGATTTCGCGCGCGCCATCGCGTGCTCGCTGGACGAGTGCGGCGAGAAGATCGGGAGCGTGAAAATGAAGGTCGCGTTTTGGAGCGGGTTGGGCGATGCGCACTCGAGCTGGGCGAAAAGGGACCCTCATCTCCAGAACGTCATGGAAGTCCTGGAGACGGCCAGAGACAACCTCGAGCAGGACGAGGCTGGCGAGAGGGCGGGCGTGGTGCAGGACGAGAGTGATGCCGAGTCAGGAGAGGCGAGGGATGAGGGCGATTCCTCGACTGACGACGAATCAGGCGAGCATGGAGCTGACGAGGATAGCCCCAACAACGCGCACTCGGAGGAGAAGCGGGATTCGAAGAGCACAATGGATCGCTACCGCGAGCGTCGCCGCGATCAGAAGGTCGAGCACAGGCGGCATCGCGGTGTCATGCAGTTCAGGGTAAGTGAGGTTGAAACTTCAGCGGTTCCCCTTGATACTGACGTTTCCCTCAACAGATTCCTCGAACGGCTCGCTGGGCTTACAACAAGGGTGAGCGTGCTCAAGATAAAGTTGCGAACTTGTTCAAACACCACACTAGAGAGCCTGGCGTTGAGACGGAAGTGTAATGCAGATGGTAACGCGTCAGTGAAGCGTTGGGTACTGGAACGGTTTGGGATTATCCTTTCTGTTTCGTTTTGCCGCAAGATTCCTCTTTGCACTTGAGCATAGCGTTTCAGCGGGTACATTGTAATGCAAGGGCATTACTTCAGCAGGAGTTTGAGAGCGTCACATGCATCATATGCGAGATCTATTGATACCAGACCGAACAGACATCACAGCTTTGCAGCTCTGCCCAGCTCCTTCTTCGCTCTCTCCCTCAACTCGCGCCGGAGCAATTTTCCGATAGCGCTCTTCGGTATCTCATCAACGAATGCGACACCACCTCTCAGCTGCTTGTATTCTGCCAATCTCCCCTTGACGAAGTCCTTTACCTCCACTTCGCTCAGCTTGCCAGGTTCAACTGGCACGACGTACGCTCGAGGCAAATCGGTGCCTGGGTCATCAGGAGCTGGCACTCCAATGACGGCGGCTTCTTTGATCCCTGGATGCGAGAACAGAAGATTTTCGAGCTCAGCAGGAGCAATCTGAAGGCCCTTGTACTTCAAAAGCTCCTTCTTTCGGTCGACAACGAAGAATCTTCCATCCTTTCGAACAGCAATGTCGCCAGTCAGGAACCAGCCATCCTTGAAAGTTGCTCTAGTCGCCTCCTCGTTCTTGAAATACCCGTTCGTCACCAACGGGCTCCGCACGATCAGCTCGCCTTCCTTTCCCTCACCTTCCACATCCCGGAACTCCTCGTCTACCAGCCTCAACTCAACACCAGGCAAGACTCCACCAATGCTTCCACTAACATCGGTCTCACCCTTCGGCACAGCAGTCACCGCGCCCGTCGTCTCACTCAATCCCCACGTCTGCCCCACGCTCACTCTCTGCTCCGAGCCAGCGCTTCGCAAACGCCCCGAAGCAGCCGTCTGCAGCACACCATCCATCGGCGCGGCGCCCGTCGCCGCCCCCTCCACGTACTGGAAATGATCAGTGACCTCCTTACTCTTCGCAATGCGCAGCCAGATGCTCGGCACGGTGTAAAAAGCCGTGATGCGGTATTGTTTTAGATACTTCAGCAGATCCGTCCAGCGATACCGCCTCATCCAAACGACGGTGCCGCCGGCATAGATCGGAGCGCAGAGGTATCCGAACAAGCCTGCAATATGCGAGATGGGCAAGTGCGCGAGTGTGCGGTATTCCGTCGGCGCAAAAGTGCCCTTCGCCATCTCGGCCTCTGCCCAGGAGCGGACGGAGAGCGCGGTGATGTACGTCTCGGCCACGAGGTTGGTGTGCGAGAGCATGACGCCCTTGGGGAGGCCGGTGGTGCCTGAGGACCAGAGGATGGTGATGAGGCTTTGCTTGAGAGCCTTTGGGTCAGTGATTTGTTTCCATGGGAGGCGGGAGGCGGAGATGGCGTTGACGCTGCTGCCTAGGCTTTCGAGTTTGTGGGTTGGGGAGGAGGAGAGGACGAGGACGCGGTCGAGGGAGATTTTACATTGCTGTGCTGCTTTCTTGGTGACGTCGATATGTTCTTCGCCGCAGATGACTAGGTTGCTGCCTCCAATGCTGATCTGACGAGCAAGCTCGGAGACTGTTGAGCTGGGGCTGGCTGCAGAGTAGACGCCGCCGGCTGCTATGACGCCGAAGAAGGCGGCAGGCACCATGATCTGGCCATATGAGATCACTGTTATCACGTCGGTGTTTGGTCCATTGATACCGATGTCGTATGAGTTGCGAAGTCCGTGGGCAATGCGCTGGACGAGGTCTCGGAGTTGGGATTTGGTAATGCTGTTTGCCGGGTTCGCTGCATCCTGGTGGAGTATGGTGTCTTCCTGGGCAAGTGAGTATGGTGAATCTACAGCAGCCTTTGATCAGATCGTGACACTTCATTTGGTTAATTCGCTGGAGTTCATACCGAACAAGAAAGTCAACAAATCCAGGTTTGGCAAGTCAACGTTTGGCTGCTTCGCATTACGGTAGATTTTGTCCATAGTCAATATGTCTCTTTGTCTAGATGATAATAGACGTATTTTACGTGAAGGTCAGGAACGTCAATTGATCTTCGGCTGCTCAACTTGCTAGGCCAGAAGCTTCCTTATACCTTCAGTTTACATAGGCGTGAGGGGTCGGCAAGCGGCCGAGGTACGTTCAGCTCGTCGATCGATCCAACAAGCGTCTCGGTTAGGTTCCAAGCAAATACTCGGTTACTATGCAAGCGTACAAATTATTGGATTATTTAAGAAGTACACCTAGAAATCTGGGCATATTGACAGTTTTCGTAGCACAAGGCCATAGCGACATTCACTGCACTCTACATGCGAACATATATCGATTGACGCGACCAATTTCCCTTCCTTTACATGCCACCATCAAGATAGTACGAGATCGTGTAGTTGAGGAAAGTGCACTGCTCCAGGTCAGGGAACTGAATAGTCTTCGCAGGAAAGTCGAGATTCTTCGCAGGCCCGTTGCGGTCGCGCACTGGCAGCCACGGACCCGATCGACGAACAGCCTCGATCATCTATGTAATTCATCCGTTAGTAAAACATTCAGACTCGGGAATTCCATCAACTTACATCAGTGTAACCTCGCACCTCAAGGTACCTCATAGGCGGGTTCGGATCACCCGTCCGCGTGAACGCCGCGATATATCCCGACATAAGCTGAGATGTCTTCAAATCATTGGCGTCCCGCAGCGGCTGCTGGTTGCCGTAAGTGAATCCTACGTCTGCACCGTGAAGGCGAAAGTAGGGCAGGTTAGGGTTGCCATTAGGATAGCCAGGGGTGACAGGCCCGGAAGCGAGACCGGAAGCACCCAGATTGTTTGGGTCATAGCCTCCGTATGTGCGGTCGAGGTTGTAGTAGTATGCCTTCTCGAAAGCACGGCTCTTTGCACCGGCGTAGACAGTTGCCTCGTCAATGCAGCGGAAGGTTTTGTCCGTGGCGATGCGCTGGCTGACATTGAATGCGTCAAGGGTCAGATTGCCGGTATCGTAGAAAGGGAACAAGCCGCTGTCTATCGCGAGTTGGGCATACTCTTCAGTGATGCCGAGACTGGCTTGGATGCCCTCAGATAGGTTGGAGATGTTCGCAGGAGGGAAGTTAGAGAAAGAGGCACCATCGTCAGTGGTGGTTCCGAACATGACTGGGACGTGAGCAGTGCTGCTGTTACGCTCGGAAACAATGAGCTGAGGGGTGTTGACAATGGTGCCATCCTGAACGACGTATCTTGCGACGGTCGCATAGTTCTGGATCGTCTGAGCAGGAACGGCCTTGAGACACTCAATCTGGGCGTCCAGGGACGTTTGGTTGCAGCCAAGGCCTCGGAAGATCTGCTGGCCGGCAACGGCGTAAGACTGTTTGACGGTGTAATAAGAGCTGTAAGTGGTGCCATAGTCGCCGTCAAGGCCAAGTGTAATGCCGCCACCCAAGTTGGACTGAGGAATCGCTCCTGCGATCAACTTCTGATTGATGACTCGCGGTGATCCAAGCAAGGTACGAACAGAGCCTGCACCGGCACTGCCACCAATCTGCAGTTTTGTTAGTCGAGCACAAGGAACAGCGTAGATAGTACTTACGATAGTAACACGGTTCGGGTCGCCACCAAATTGTGCAATGTTCTTCTTCACCCACTCAAGTGCAACGATCTGGTCACCGATACCGAAGTTGCCCTTGATATCAGTACCTGGGATCGCGAGGAAGCCCAAGGTTGACAAGCGATAGTTGATCTCAACGCCGACAATGTCTTCCCTCGATGCAAAGTTGCCAGAATCCTCACCACTGGTCGGGCCACCATCTCCACCAGTGAAGCCACCACCGTGAATCGAGAAGAGGACAGGTCTCAGATCTTTCTTTGATCCAGCCTTAGGCAGATACGGAGTCTGGATGTTCAAGAAAAGGCATTGCTCGCCACCTGTAGTGCGGCCCACTTGTACACAGTCTGATCCGTACTTAGTGGCCTGGATGGTCTCGCCAGTACCGTCGTAAAGAGTCGAGTATTCGAAGCGAGCTGGTGGTTTCGCGTAAGGGATACCGTTGAAGCGAAAAGATTTCTGGTTGCGGAAGCCGACGTATTTGTTGCCGCCCGAAGACACCGTGAGCTGGTTGGATGCTGTAGCGTTTGAAGTGACGGCGGTGTTGGCACTGCTAGATTGCGTGCAAAGGACTGGGAGTTTCTTGTTGCGGCCTTGGACCTTTGCGAAGTTGAGCCGTTTGTCGAACTCGCCTACGGTCAAGGCCCCGTTCTGGATCAGGTACTGCTGCCTATGGCTTTGGTGTCCTGCAAAGCTCAAGTAGGCCAGGGAGTGCAGGAAGTCATCACTGTGGCTCTCAATGGACGCCTGCGTCAGTAGTGTCTCTCCGATAGCAGTACATGCTTTGGCTCCAGCATCCGGCATCATGGGATCCAGCACGATGGCACCAATGTGGTTGACATCATCAGTAGTGTTGAGGTTGTTCTGGTAGATCAGTGTCATGGATGTCCCAGAATTGCTGATTGCTGGTGCCGCAACCGCAGTTGAGCTCAGAAGTAGAGCTGCAGCGGCAGCAGCTCTTGTTGACGGGCCCATGTCTTCAGGTTCCTCGCGGTGTAGAGAGAAGACGATGATCGATGAAAACAGCACTGCGAACCATGAGGGGGCACGAAGGTATTGATATGCTTTGTGGGTCATGATCTCCGATTCTTCGATCAACCGTTTAAGTTCGTTCTTACCGATGCACCGGGCAGAGACTCCTCCCCACGCGGTCCACAAGCGGTCTACTAGATTAAACCCACCGACGGGATCATTAAGCCTGCCTTGTTCTGGGGTACTCCATTCGACCGTGCAGGCAAAACCGGGAAGCACGGCGGGATTCTGCGTAGTCGTATGGGGGAGTTGGTCCACAACGGTAGTTGCCATTTAGCCGGGTGCGGCTGTTCTCAAGTTTTAGCGTGAACTGTCAGTGATGATGCCATTCTCAGCAACTTTCCGTATTTGCAATGCTGTCAACTATTGTTTTGCTACCTGGCAATACATTTGGACAAGGATCCGGTGCATGGGTGTCCGGCATTGAAGCCGTTCGTGATGTGGCAAAATGCTCCGTTGCTATAGCCGAAACCCGAAGCTCTCGTTGCAGGTGTTTCTGGGAGAGTTCTGCTGGGTGCCATCTGACAATACCGCATCTTCTCCCAAAGCGCGTCTCATTCCCATCAATACGGGTGTGGAACGTACGAGGCGGCATTTGCAGGCAACGGAGAGTCTTGTTTGTCAATCTCTAGACGGAGAGCAGGCTGTTGTGTCGCCCCAGCTTGAGCGTGCTCAAGAGTCGCGACTACACAATGAGCTCTTCACTTCATGTCCGGCTCCATAACGGGGTTCACTGTGCCCCGTAGAAGTTGTCGACCTCGCGTCGTGGAGAAGAAAGAGAAAGAGAGACAATCGAAACGCTATCAATCGCAGGCGACCCCACAGCTCCACTTTCCCCAGATCTGGCCATCTCGCATCGTCGGCGCCCGCCGACAACCAAGATAATGACCACCGCGAGCCACCTAATCTTCATGACTTCGCTCCAGGACATGATGAGCAACTGCAGTCGCACACTACACTCCATGGACACCCACCTGACGCAGTCAATTCTCCGAGCGGCATCAGACGACTTTGGTTGAAAGAGCAAGGACACAGGCACGCTCGCCTATCATGGCGGACATACCAGAGGACCCAACCGAGTACAATGCGTACATCGAGGAGATGAGAAAGACGCAATATCCTATGCTTGGACAGACGACTTACTTGGACCATGCCGGCACTACGCTGTACAGCAAGACTCTCATGGACCGATTCCACGCGGACATGATGGGCAACCTGTTTGGGAACCCACACTCCGCTTCACAGTCAAGTCAGCGTCCGACGCAAGTGGTTGAGGATTCCCGTCTGCGGCTTCTGCAATTCTTCGGAGCGGATCCAGAGCATTATGATCTGGTCTTCACCGCCAATGCCACAGCTGCTATCAAGTTGGTCGCTGAGGCGTTCAGAGAGCAAGACGAGGGCTTTTGGTATGGATACCATGCCGACTCGCATACCAGCTTAGTGGGTGTTCGAGAGCTGGCGAAAGAGCACAGGTGCTTTGAATCGGACGCTGAGGTCGATCGCTGGATTGACTCAAGTGAAGAGGACTCTTCGAGAAGAGTGCAGCTGTTCGCATATCCGGCACAGTCGAATATGAACGGCCGAAGATTGCCGTTCTGTTGGACCACTGCCCTACATCACACTGCAACAAGGCGGACATACACCTTATTTGACGCAGCTGCCTACGTGTCGACATCGCCACTAGACCTCAGTGACACCGAGGTGTCGCCGGACTTCGTCACTGTGAGCTTGTATAAAATCTTTGGATTTCCAGACCTCGGAGCGCTTCTCGTGCGGAAAGATGCTGCCAATGTTTTCTCAAATCGTAGCTACTTTGGCGGTGGGACCGTCGATATGGTTGTGACTCTCAAAGAACAGTGGCACGCGAGGAAAACTGGAGCCCTGCATGAGCAGCTTGAGGATGGCACGCTGCCGATCCACAGCATTCTTGCACTCAGCGCCGCCATGCAAGTACACTCGGAGCTCTATGGATCTATGGAACGCGTTGCGCGACATACGGCGATGCTGGCCCGGAAATTGCAAGAGGGCTTGTCAGCCTTAAAGCATGGAAATGGCAAACGAGTCTCCACCATCCACAGAGACCATGACTGCAGCCATGGTCCGGTCGTAGCTTTCAACTTACGGAACAGTCGAGGCGAATGGATCAGTAACACCGAAGTAGAGAAGGTTGCATCAGTCAAGCAAATACAATTTCGGACCGGAGGTCTCTGTAATCCTGGAGGCGTCGCTACCTCGCTGGGTTTGGCGCCATGGGAGATGAAAGAAAATTTCTCCGCCGGCCAGCGTTGTGGGAGCGAAAACGACATCATAAACGGGAAGCCTACCGGGGTGATTCGTGTCAGTCTCGGTGCAATGAGCACCATCTCCGACGTGACTCGATTTCTGTCCTTCGTGAGTGAGTTCTTCGTTGATCCGCTGGAATTAACATCAAGGGCAGACTCTCCAATGCAGAATTGGTGCCCAGTCACATCCGATCGCCTGCGGGTAGAGAGCCTCACTGTGTATCCTGTGAAAAGCTGCGCCGGCTGGCAAATCCCATACGGCACGCAGTGGGAGGTACGTCGAGAAGGTCTAGCTTGGGATCGCGAGTGGTGTATTGTACACCAGGGCACCGGCGCTGCGCTCAGTCAAAAGAAGCATCCGCGCATGGCGTTAATTAGGCCACATCTGGACTTCAAAGCTGGCAGGTTGCACATCCGAAGAGTAGGGAGCGCAGAGCAGATCAGCGTACCGCTCTCGCTTGATCCTTCATACTTCGCATCCGAGGACTTGAGAGAAGGCAGCACGAACGTATGCGATGACACCGTTCAAACTCGGCTGTACACTTCCGACAACATTGCAACCTTCCTCACGAAAGCGGTAGGCTTGCCATGCACATTAGCAAGGTTCCCGAGCTCTCACAATGCAACATCTGTCGGCCGACATAGTAAATCACACCTGACGTCGTCACATCAGCAGTCAGGCATTCCACGCCCCATATTACTGAGCAACGAATCACCAATCTTGACAATCAACCGGTCATCGCTCAATCGCCTTAACGAACAAATCAAAGCCAAGGGTGGCAAAGCAGCGCATCCCGCCGTCTTCCGAGCTAACATAGTGCTTGCTGAGAGCTCGCACCGGCTTCCCGGCCAAGAGCGGCCTTGGGCGGAAGACGAGTGGGAGTGCATGCAGGTCGGCGGCCCTAATGGGCCAAAGCTTGAGTTTCTCGGTGGCTGCAGACGGTGCCAGATGCTGTGTGTCGATCAAGAGAGTGCGGAGAAAAGTGAAGAGCCGTTTGTCACGCTGGCGAAGACGAGACGATTTGGTGGCAGAATCTTGTTTGGCGTGCATACCGCGTTGGCTGACCGCAGAAGTGCGGGTGGATGGCCGACGATATGCGTAGGCGACGCTGTTGAGACGCAAAAGAAGGAGATCAGATGTGATCAGTAGATATCAATCCAATTCAGTCGTCTTACTGACAGTTGCTGCATGTGGATGCCCGGTGTTTACATGCCGCGTCCCGACCTCTCCATATCTGAGCAGTGCCGCGTGGCTGTGACGATGGCGGAGGGAGTCGACCGAGCTTCAGCTGCGACAGGGGACTCAGCGCGCCCGCAAATCAGACGCGAGAGCATCGCCAACAAGGCGACGAGCGTAATTAATTGTACCGTCCAGCCGTCTCCCTTCACAATGTATACAATCGCCTAATCGTAATCTTTCAGTAACGCATGCCCCATTCCAACCCTCCGCAATAGACCGACCAATTTCTCTAATCGACGTCGCTGCCCGCCGCAAACCGGATCCATCACAGTCACTGCCTCGATCGCTGGCTCGGGAGAGAGGCAAGGCTGATGCCGGAGCCGTAAAGAGCAAGAATTGAGAGGCACTGCGCGCTCGCCGCATACGTACACGAACCCACAACACATTCCGTTGGCGAGCGCATATGCCGCCGGCCAGGACACAGGCCGAGCATGAGCTGCAAGACCAGCGGAAGAAGGTATACCACTCCAAGCCGCTCCCTCACAACCACAAACCACCGCTGACCACCATCAGCTCGCCAGCTCCTACCAATCGCTCCTGACCGAGTTCTCCTCGCCCGACCTCCGCTCCGTTGGCAACTACACCCTCGGCCGCCTAATTGGCAAAGGCAGCTTCGGCAAAGTCTACCTGGCCTCGCACAAGCTCACGAACGGGTCGCGCGTGGTGCTGAAGAGCGCGAAGAAGGACGACGCGAACCTCGCGCGTGAGATCCACCACCACCGGCAGTTCCTTCACCCGCACATCGCTCGGCTGTACGAGGTCATCGTGACGGAGACGCTGGTATGGCTAGTGCTCGAGTACTGCCCGGGCGACGAGCTGTACAACCACCTGCTGGAGCACGGGCGCATGGAGCCCGCGCAGGTGCAGAAGATCTTCACGCAGCTCGTCGGCGCCGTCAGCTATGTGCACGGCAAGCAGTGCGTGCATCGGGACCTGAAGCTGGAGAATATCCTGCTGGACAAGCATGGGAACGTCAAGCTGGTCGATTTCGGGTTTACAAGAGAATACCAGGGCGCGACGAGCTATCTGCAGACATGGTGTGGGACCGTCTGTTACTCAGCACCAGAGATGCTGAAGGGGGAGAAGTACGCGGGTGAAAAGGTGGACGTGTGGAGCCTGGGAATCATTCTGTACGCGCTGCTGTGCGGGGAGCTGCCGTTTGACGAGGACGACGAGATGGCGACGAAGGGCTTGATCATGAAAGAGGAGCCGAAGTTTCCGGAACACATGCCCGAGCCGGCGAAGGAGTTGATCAAGAAGCTGCTCTCCAAGCGACCTCTGTTACGGCCTGCGCTGGCGGATATTCTGAAGGATCCCTGGCTGGCTGAGTATGCGCCGCAGCAGCAGGAGATCCTGAAATTGCAGCAGCCAGCGCCTTTCAGTACTCAGCTGGAGAAGGACACTCTGCAGCGCATGCGCAGTGCTGGTGTTGACATCGACATGGTCATTGAGCACGTACTTTCACAACGCTGTGATGGACTAGCTGGTTGGTGGGCCCTGCTGATCGAAAAGGAGACCCGCAAGGAGCGAAGAAGAGAACGCAAGCGAAAAGAGCGAGAAGCCGACGCGAAGTCCATTCGCCGTTTGAGTGCTGCCAGTAACAGACTGCTCGCCCAGAGTGCTTTGCTTGGGGAGATCAACGAGGGCGAAGAGGCGTCCGGGGACGGGTCTTCGGTTGCAAGAGGTCGCAGGACTAGGAGAAATGCGAGCTTGAACCGTCGAAGTCAGGTCGAGGAGATGCCAAAGGTTTCAGAAAATAAACCCGCCACACCGCCGCTGCCTAGGAAGGAGAACGACCCTTCAAGACCAGCACTGCCTGACAAGCTAGAGCTCAGCCGGAGTCGCAGTCGTCCACCTCCACCACCTAAAGACATCAACCCTTCCATACGACGTCCGAGAAACATCAGTCGAGGCAGTACCAGCATGCTTCACCATGTCACAGTCAACCCGGACTTGTTGAGCCCATCCTACGTCCCGCCACCGCAACGCAAGAAAAAGATTTTCTACCACCAACCACTCAAACAGCAACTGGCCATGTTCAAGCATTGGTTCAAAGAAAGCGCCAAGCGAGCCAAATCCCCCACCAGCGCCGACAATACCAACGGCCGCAAGAACGGCCCCGAGAGCCCCGGCCTCTTCATCAACGGCAAAAAGCACGCCGCAGAAGAAGGCACGCTCCAGCGCAACCTCACCCGCACCTCCACTGGTCCAACACCCGCCCGCACCTCCAGCCTCGGCAGCCGTCCCGACCTCTCGCAGCGCCAAACCCTCCCCGCCCGCCCACGCATCAACACCAACGCCTCCTTCGAATCCCGCGCCTCGAACACCACCCGCAAGCGCCAATCCCTCAGCCCACACACCCTGACCCCTCACTCCTCCTACCGACGCTCCTCCGGCCTCCGCGGCCGCAAAAGCACATCATCCTCCGTCTCCTCCATCCGCAGTACCTTCCCGCCCTCCACCAGCGGCCCCAACCACCAACACACCCTTTCCAAAGCCTCCTCGACCTCCAGCACCAGCCTCGCCAGCCCCTCAGGCCTCAGCACCGCCTCCGGCTCCCGCGCCGCCGGCCGCTCGCCCCACTCCTCCGTCAAAGTGCTGCCCGCCACACCCACGCACGCGGCCTTCCCGTCCGGGATCCGCGTCTCGCGCCGCCCGCCGCCGAGCGGACTGGGCACGCTGCCGGCGTTCTCGGAGGCGAAGAACGCGTTCGGCGGCGGCGGCGGCGGTGGGGCGCTCGCGTCGCCCGGTCTGCCGGTTTTCGCGCGCAGGAAGCGCTCCGTGTTCAAGGGGCCTGGCGGCGCGATGGCGGGCGCCACGTCGCCTAGTGGGCTGGGGAGGGTGCCGATGGCGCCGGGGTCGAGGTCGGGGTCTGTCCCTGGGCGGAGGAGCGCGGAGATTATTGGGGGAATTGAGGAGGAAGAGGAGGAGGAAGGAGAGGGGGAGGGGGACGGAGGGGAGGAAGTGCTTGTGGAAGAGGAGGATGATGAGGATGGGGACGAGAAGTGGGTTGATGCCGACCAGTTTGGGCCGGAGCTGGAAGTGCCGCCGCCGCTGCCAGAGGCGGAAGCTGAGGCGGGAGAAGGGCTTCTGGCGCCTGCGCCGGCGCTGCAAGAGGCGGATGTGCTCGCGGATACGGAGAGTGGCGCGAGCGTGCCGTTGACGCACGAGGCGCTGAAGAGGAAGGATGAGCAGGACGAGGAGGTGGCTGCTGCTTCTGCTTCAATCAAGGAGGGGAAGGATAAGGGTGCTGCGGTGGAGTGAGCTGGGATGTTCTCGCCTTTTCTTTTTCTTCTCTTTCTTCTCTTTCCTTGCCTTTCTGGATATCCCTGTTTTCGTAGTTCTGTAACAGTAGGCAGATGGCCACAAGTAAACTCGTGGCGTTCCGAGCGATTTGGCGCACATCACTTTGTTTCAAGCGTGAGATCGCTTAATTTGGGAAGATAGGAAAAGGTGCACTCTGTTCTGTCATGTGTAGGACTTTGTGTACGATGTTTGGAAGGCAATGCTAGATTTACATATATACCACACCGTCCATTCTATATGATACAACATCTCTTCTTTCTGGAAAATGCCATCCCATGCTCGCTATGTCTTCGGCCCCGAGAAACTTCGATTGTGATTGATATTTGCTCGTGCGGTGTTAGGTTTGCGGTGCCTTGCGCCGGTCATAACCCCGAGGCAGTCCATGACCCTAACCCTTAAATCTTCGCGGGAGGGCTGCGGGAGGCGTGGACTTTTAACGTGCGATGGGTCTGAGCCAACCAGCGCTGCCGCCGGGCAAATCTCGCAGACTGCCCCAACCCTAACCCTCGCAACAACTCATACAGTGTCTCTGAGGTCGATGAAAGAGATTGAACCGTGATATATTTGAGGGTGGCCGTTTGAGGATCAAGGAGGTGATTCAGGATTTGGCCTCCAAATTCCTGCTGAACAGTTGTTCTGGCGCTGGAGATAGGACTGGGTGGCCACTCCAGACCGTCATGACTACGACGAGCGCTCTGCCTCTCGCACGAGTCACTCTCGCAACAGAAGTGATGTCTCATCTCATCTAGTCGTTCATGTGTCATCGTTCCTTCCTCTCTTTTGGGAGGCCGAATATCTCGAAAAGCCCAACGACGTTCGAGCATATGAACATCACAGCATCCCACCTCCAGGGCACGATCACGATGAGCTTCAGTGAATTGCCGCGAGTACGCACCTCTAGACAATAGTGGCCCTCACCCGCAGGCCACGAATACACCCTCATGTACCTACCGTCACACAACTTCGAGAACCTCGAGGCAGAATATCTGGAGCACCGGCCTCCACCGCTGGATTTGAAAGCCGTGCAATCGGGCGCACAAGGGACTTGGCTGTCGCACGACAGCCCCCCTCTCCAAGGATTCGATTCCGGACGGGACCTACACCGCCTCACGCAACGCGACGCGAGGGACTGCCTGCGCGACTGGGAGCTGCTGCGGCGAGGCTGCCGTCCCACGGCCTCTGCCTGTATCTTTGGGAGGCTCGTGCCGGTGGGAGGCAATCGCTGGATCGAGACGGCTACTGGTGAGCAGGGAGATGAGCATATGGGGTCCTGGCAATCGAATCGATGAAGCAGCGCGTACGTAGTGTATCAGACATGGATGCTTCTGCGCATGCGCTGCGTCTGCACTCGTGGTTGGTTTCTGTCAGCATGCGCGGGATTTGTAGTGCTTGTCCTTGGCTGCTCGGGGACACAGGACTTGAGGCGGCATCGTTGATTTGCTTTTGTTTGTAAATGACCTAGCCGGACTGTTGGTTGCATTGCAACGCTCGCCTTATATCGTCCTGACTCTCGCGTAACAATTGTGTCCGGATGTGGTCGATTTGAGCGAAGGATGATCCTAGGGCAAGCAGTGGACTTGTGGGGTCCGTCCGGGGCGCTGGAGACTCGAGCAGGATAGTGCGGCGAAAGACAGCAGAGCCAATCGGGCGGGTTGGTGCGACGGTCGTCTTCGTCCTGTGTTCGAGGCGTGGTGCTGCCCTGTGCGGCAACAATATAATCCTTGCACCCCGAGTCGCTTACCGGGCGCACGACGCAGAGGAGGCGTTGCGGGCAGAGTTGACAGGCGGGCGCCAGATGATTGCACGACACACGCACGATAACAGGCGGCGCGGCGCCCTTATCTGCAACACCCCGTGCAAATGAGCGTGCCCTACCGCCGTCCGCGTCGCGCGTGTCCGCCAGCGACATTGAGCTTATCGCCAGGCGAACAACGACGGCTCCGTACCTCGGTGTGATTAGAGGCTGCTTGTCCTGTGCAAGCCTCGCCCTGGCCGTGACGGCGCGGTGTCGTACGCGCACGTGATGGAAGCGCCGTCTGCCGCCAGGCCTAATGCGATGCACCCAAGGATGCCGCAGGACGCCACCGCCGCGACGTGCCAACTGCGCTCTTAGCGAGGATCGCCATGCCTCTCGCCCCTCGCCGCCGACCCTGCAGCCACGCCGAGTCTCCCTCCGGCTATCACAGGCACTGGCCTGCCTGAACTCTAATCTATCCGAGCGTGCTGCACCCGCTGTAACAGCAGCCAGGCGACCATAAAGCACTTCACTGTCCTACGCTTCCCGTGACTGGGCATTCACTGACTCCAGGCGACGCCCGGGACTCGGGCTCGCGGCGCCCAACGCTACATCCTCTGGAGCTTTCTCGCCCACCTCCAGCCTATCCAACACCATGGAGGGCTCGGAGAAAACGATGCGGTCCGAATACTCGCCCAATGGCTCCGGCGACCTGCCCTCGTACGGGCACAACCACGAACACAGTCGACCATGGCAGACTCGCTTCGTCGACAGCTTCAAGAAGGACCCGAACGCGCACGCAACACCCGCTGGCTCCATGGGCGCCGACGGCCGAGTCTACGACGTCGAGAGTGCTGCTCAGAACACGGCCTCGTCGCCACTGACCCGCTCGCTCAAAGGCCGCCATCTGCAGATGATTGCCATCGGCGGATCGATAGGAACTGGCCTCTTCGTCGGCTCTGGTAGCGCCCTTGCGCATGGCGGCCCGGCTTCGCTCACGATCGCGTTCTGTCTCATTGGAATCATGCTCTACTGCACTGTGCATGCGCTTGGCGAGATGGCGGTTTTGTTTCCAGTGGCGGGCTCTTTCTCTGCGTACTCGACGAGGTTTCTGGACCCGGCTTGGGGCTTCGCGATGGGTTGGAAGTGAGTGAATTGTTATCGGATGGGCCTGGCAACTTCACATACTGACGAGTGAATTAGTTATGCTATGCAGTGGTTAGTCGTGTTGCCACTCGAAATCGTGGCAGCGACCCTCACCATCGAGTACTGGAGTGAAGGCAGCATCAACAACGACGCCTGGGTGGCCATCTTTCTGGTCATGATCGTCGTCATCAACCTCTTCGGGGTGAAAGGCTACGGCGAGGCGGAGTTTGTCTTTGCTATCATCAAAGTCATCGCCGTCATCGGATATATCATCCTCGGTATTATCCTCAACTGCGGAGGAGGCCCAGACGGCAGCTACATTGGGGGCAAATACTGGCAAAACCCAGGCGCTTTCAACAACGGATTCAAAGGCCTCTGTTCTGTATTTGTGACCGCCGCCTTCGCCTTCGCTGGAACCGAGCTCGTCGGCCTCGCAGCCGCCGAAACCGCCAACCCCCGCAAGTCCCTCCCCACAGCCATCAAGCAGGTCTTCTGGCGTATCACCCTCTTCTACATCGTCTCCCTCACCCTCGTCGGCCTCCTTGTTCCCTACGACGACCCTCGCCTCCTTGGCGGCTCCAGCTCCGCCGACGCAACCGCCTCCCCCTTTGTGATCTCCATCGTCAACGCCGGCATCACCGGCCTCCCTTCCGTCATGAACGTCGTAATCATGATTGCCGTCCTCTCCGTCGGCAACTCCTCCATCTACGGCAGCTCACGCACGCTCGCCGCCCTCGCCGAACAAAACCAAGCCCCGCGCATCCTCGGCTACATCGACCGCAAAGGCCGCCCCATCGTCGCCATCGCCGTCGCCTCCGTCCTCGGCCTCCTCGCCTTCTTCGCCGGCTCCGAGCACCAAAAAGCCGCCTTCGACTGGATGCTCGCGCTCTCCGGCCTCTCCTCCATCTTCACCTGGGGGTCGATCTGCCTCGCGCACATCCGCTTCCGGCACGCCTGGGCCAAGCAAGGCCACACGCTCAGCGAGCTCGCCTTCCGCTCCCAGCCCGGCGTGCTCGGCTCCTGGGTCGGCTTCGTCTTCAACGTGCTCGTGCTGGTCGCGCAGTTCTGGACCGGCGCGTGGCCGATCGGCTACGCGGACATGAGCGCGCGCGAGCTGATCGAGGGCTTCTTCATGGCGTACCTTGCGGCTCCCATCGTCGTCATCTTCTACGTGGCGTACAAGTTCTGGTACCGCACGCCCGTGATGCGGAGCCACAACATGGACCTGCACACGGGGATCCGGGACCTGAATCTCGCGGAGTTGATAGCGGAGGAGAAGGCGGAGCAGGAGGCGTGGCCGGGGTGGAAGAAGGGGTACAAGATGTTTTGTTGATGGGGACGCTTTTTTCATGTCTCTTGACGGGGGGTTCTTTGCGGGCACATGGAGTTTTTGAGGGTTCTCATCATCCCTATTGTTTTGGAGTACCCATGACTTTGGCAGAGCGACGGCGTGTATGAAATACCCAGCATTTCAGTATCCAATCGGCAATCTTGCAGCTCTCGCACATCAACGTCCCCGATCCTGTCTTGTCGAGCGGGTCCCTGCTTGAAGTACTGCGCAATCACCACGCTCATATACATGAGAGATTCAAAGACACGAGAATCGACGAGGAACTTTTGCTTCATCTCGACACTACGAACCGTGCTAAATGCCGTGATGTATGGCTCGTGGCCCCAATTCGTGAAGATGCGATACCCAAAGAACAGAAGATGCAAGCCAATCGCACCCATGTCTTCTCGCAAGATTGGGGGAAAAAAACAAGAAAAACCAGAACGCCAGCACTATATGCCATGCCAATTGCGTAATCAAAGATCGTCAAACAAAACGCGAAACTCCATCCAATCGACTCTCCCTCACCTCACCCACTCACTCCTCCTGCACCTCCGCATCCCACCTCGCCTCCTCGCTCGCGAAGAAGTCCTCCCTCCGAATGCCACTCCTCTCACACATGCCTCTGAAAATGCCCCCGCGATCGTAAAGATCGATCGGGCGGTCCAGCTCCGCCACGCGGCCCGCATCCATGACGAGGATGCGATCGTAGCCGATGATCGTCTTCAGCCTGTGCGCGATGCACAGCAGCGTCTTGCCCTTGAAACCGCGGACGATGGTGCGCTGGATCTTCTGGTCGGTCTCGAAGTCGACGCTGCTCGTGGCCTCGTCGCAGACGATGATCTGCGCGTTGCGGACGAGCGCGCGCGCGAGAGCGAGCAGTTGGCGCTGGCCGAGGGAGAAGTTGAGCCCTTCGTCCTCGACGGCGGTGTCGAGGTGGATGCGGCCGGCGTCGTCGCCGAGCTGCTGGTCCTCGCCGACGAGGTCGGCCTGCCGCAGGGCGTGCCAGAGGGCGAGGTCGGCGTGCTCGTTGAAAGGGTCGAGGTTGGAGCGGATGGTGCCGCGGAAGAGGGTGGGGTCCTGAGGGATGATGGCGAGGCGGGAGCGGAGGTCGTGCAGGCCGATTTTGGCGATGTCGACGCCGTCGATGGTGATGCTACCGCCGGAGAGCTCGACGAGGCGGAAGAGGGTCGACATGATGGAGGACTTGCCTGCGCCGGTGCGGCCGACGACGCCGATTTTCTCGCCGGCGCGCACGTGCATGGTCAGGCCTTGGAGGACGAGAGGGAGGCCGGCGCGGTAGCGCATTTGGACGTCGTTGAAGACGATCTCGCCGTGCGCGGGCCAGGAGGGCTGGACGTCGCCGAGGTGCAGCGGGGCTTCTTCCTCGAGCTGCGTGCCGTAGTAGTGGATGCGCTCGGTGGAGTTCATGTTGTTTTCGACCTCGGCGAGCTGGCGGACGGTGAATTGGATCATCTGGACGATGGAGAGGATGTAGGAGAGGACGAGACCGCCGGTGGAAGGGTCAATGCTGAAGCGCGACGTGACCACGAGGATACCGACAGTAAAGACGAGCAGGGTGCCGATCACGTCCAAGCGGGTGGCGAGCCAGCGCTGGTTGGCGTAGGTCAGGAAGTACGCGCCGTCCATGCTGTCGACTGCGTCGTTAACGGAATTGGCGAACTGCTTCTGCAGGCCGTATGCTCTGATGGTGGGTGTACCGTTGACGGCTTCGCTAAACTTAGAGAAGACAACACTGCGAAGTACGGCTTCGTGGCGTTTAATCTCGCGAGCCGACGCGCGGTAGTAGTTGGCCGAGAAGATGAACATGACTGTGAGAGGAGCCAAAGCGATCGCGAAGTAGTAGTAGTAAGCAATGATCAGAATGAAGACTGACACGATCATTGCCATGGTGAGCGTAAACATGCGAATGGCGTCGGTGAGCACGTTATCCATGGTGTCGACATCCTTTCCAAAGCGGTTGATGATTCTTCCAAGCGGCGTGGTATCGAAGAATGACATCGGAGCGCGGAGAACGCGGGTGTATGCCCGGTGAAGCATCGTCTTACTCGACTTAGTGCCATAGACGGTCAAGAAGACGGAGAAGGCGAATTGAAGCAAAGCCTGAGCCACACCCAAAGCCGCGTAGACACCAATGTAGGCGCCCTCAGCGTATCCGAACTTGTCCGACGTCCACCAGGACAGCCACAGACTGGTGGTGATGTTGGCTCCTTGTGAGATGATGAGCAAGAATATGACGAACGGTGCAACGAGCACTGAGCCACTGGCGCGCAAGTAGGCCATCCAGACCTCAAATCCAACGCCATTGACAGCCTTCTCTTCCGCTTGCATGAGACCACCGCCGGGCTTCTTGCCGCCCTTCTTCTTCCGCACTTGCTTCTTCTCGCCCTCAATTTCATCTTCGTTCGGCTCCTCTTGCTGCTCCTTCTTCTCCTCAGAAGCTGTGGTCTCCATGATCTTCTGGAATTCTGGGTCTCCCTGCATGAGCTCGTTGAAAGTAGCAACCTTGTGGATACCGCCATCCTTCATCCAAATGATTCGATCTACTCTGGGCAGAACATGCAGCTGGTGGGTCGCCAGCACGCGAGCCTTGTTGGCGAGTAAGCCGCAGATAGCATTGTCCATGATGTGCTTGCCGACGTGCGCGTCGACGGCAGACAAGGGGTCATCCATGAGCACGATGTCCGCATCGAAGTAAATCGCGCGTGCAATGTTGAGGCGTTGCTTTTGTCCACCAGACACTGTGATACCTCGCTCGCCGATTTCTGTCAGATCACCGTTGGGCAGCATGTCGAGATCAGGTCGCAGGGCGCAGGCGTCGACGACCTCATTGTACCACCTCCGCTCGTAGTCCTTGCCGAATGTAATGTTGTCCTTGACGGTAGCGTTCTGAATCCAAGCATACTGCGGGCAGAAAGCTCGGTTTCCAGCAAAGGTTACATCGCCAGTGGTCCTGCGCATATCACCAGCCAACGCGCCGAGCAAGGAACTCTTTCCAGATCCAACACCACCAATGATGGCCACAAGTTCGTTGCGGCCAATATTGAGATCGATGTTCTGGATCGCGAAAGGCTTCTCCTGCTCCTCGGCCAATGTGCTACTGCTCACGCTCGACGGCATGCCCTCCGGATGCTCCTTCTCCATCTGCTTCGACTTTCGTTTATCAGCCTTTTCCTTCGCCTTCGTGTCTTTCTTCTCCTGCTTGAGCACCTTCTGGCTCTTCGGTCCCTGGCCCGGGACCTGCTCTGAGTCCTGAGTCGGCGTGCGCTCCCAGGTGAAGTCGGCGGAGCGAACAGAGATTGCATGCTCGGCCTGGTGATCCCATACAGAAGTGTCTTCCTGCTCTTCGGCGTTCAGGAAGTCTTCGATACGCTTCAGAGACGCGTTGGCGTCGACGACCTGACCGATGACCATGGGAAGCAAGTTGAGTGGGATGCGCAGGGCGTTGAAAAGCGCCAATGAAGAGAACACAGGAGCGGGGTCCAGAGAGCCAGCGCCGTGGGTGAGCGAGTAGGTGATGAAAGCAAGCATGGACGCGAAGATGGGAATTGACATCGACACTGCCATGATACCGTTCCGGATGGACAGAAGGAAGGCGATCTTGTTAATCTCCTTGGTTCGGATCTTGCTCAGGCGATCGAGGAAGCTGGTTTCCCAGCCGAAGTATTTGACGAATCGCACAGACGACAGAATTTCCTGCGTCAAGCTGACGCGCTGGTCGGTGATTTTGTTGATGAACTTGCGACGGGACATCAGACTCTTGATAGAACGGCCGAGCAAGGGCATCAGAATCACGATGAGTCCAAAACCAGAGAGCGCGCTGTACGTCAAATTGATCAGAAGCAAAGCCAGAGTGAGGAAGACCTGCACAATCGAAGTCCAGGTTACGTGGAACATGCCAGAGGCTTGGTCAACACGGTAGGTATCCGTCGACATCAAGTTGACAATCCTGCCGTTGCTCCAACCCTGGCCGTCGCCAGCCACTCCCTTGGCTTTCTCCTTGCCGAGCTTCTTCTCAAAGAAAGCCTTCTCCTCCTTGCTGCCCGCTTGTAGGTTTTCTGGCCGCTTCTCTTCACCCTCGCCACCGGCCTTCGCTCGACCTGAGATCACCATTGCCTTGTCGAAAATGACCGAAATGAGCACAGCACGAGCCTGACCACCAACCATCATTCCTCGGTAAATGAAATGATTTGTGCACATCGACTGGATGATTTGCATGCCGGTGATACCGAAAACCAATCCAAGACCTCGACCGATCGAAGGTGCGGGAATAGCGCCTTGCGAGGCAGCGTATGCTTCTCCAGCGAATCGAATGAGATATTTCATGACGAATGGTGACATGACTTGCAGGATGGCAGATGTAAGCTGACAGCTGCCGCCAATCAAGAATTCCTTCCTGAAGGTGTCGTAGAGAGCCATAGCCAGAGGGTTCTTGCTGATCTTCTCCTTCCGCGTTTTGTAGGCAGCATTCAGCTTTTCCGAAAGCACGTATACACTCCTGTCCGGGTTGACTTGCCAGATATCGTTGAGCTCCAGAGGTCGCTGATATCCAGTGACCATGAGCGGGTTGATCCATTGGAAATACATTATACTAAAAAAACCGGCCTTCCATTCTCTCGAGGGAATGCGCTCTTTCGGAACCTGAGGCGGGTACCTCGATTTGAGCGGGTTCAGCCTCTCGCTCCAAGTCTGCTTCCGTGGCGTTGGCTCGACATCCTCCTGTGCGTCGCTGGCGTAGCTTGTACCCGTTCCTTGTGTCCAATTGCTCTGCGTGCGCTCCACCTGCAACCGCTTCTTCTCTTTATCCAAGTCATCGCCGCTCGACGAAGCCTCTGCTTCTTCCACCGCTTCCTTGTCGAGGACCGTCTCCTCGTTCAGTTCTTTCTCCGTCCCAACCCTTATGGGCTCCTCGGCCGCAGGCTCCGCTTCGTGCACTTCCTGGGTCGCAGCGAGGTTGTCATTATTCTCCGCGAGAGTTCGCTCTTCGTGAGCTCGCGACATATTTGCGGCGGCGGCGGCTCAGGAGCCGGTACCAGGGATCACCGTGGTCGCGGCTGTCGATTATCCAAAGAGCGCGCACGCCTCGGTCAGCAAAGCGAACATGCCGTGGCGACGGTATTAACAGTATTAAGAGGTCGTAAGAAGAGAGAGATGGCGTGTCTCAGAAAGAGCATGACCGAGACAAAACACGGGCGAGCGAGGGCGGGCAATCGCCTAACGGCTCGGACGGTTCGCAGTCCATGATGCTTCCTCACGCCCACTTCCACTTCTGCCGAGCGCTCGGAGTTTAGGACTCTTGCTGCCACCGATACTGCGTAAGCAGCCGGCACGGCTATTGGCCCAGACATGGGGTTTGGCGCGCGCTGTAGGCCAAGCTTTGCAATTAAGCTCTTCGGAACGGTGAGATGCGAGCGGCACGGACTTGATGGGCGGGCAGAGATGTGGTAAACTCGCTATCCTCCAGTGATCGCCACCATGGACAAGGTGGTGATTACGGCGCTCCGTCGCTTTCGCTTACTGTTAGAGCCCATCCGCAGTCGGTGTCTATGCCAGAACAATGCCCGCCTGTAGTTTGCCGTGCGATCACTAATCGATTTCAAGATCGCAGCCGGTAAAGTCGGCACGTACGAGCGCCGGAGCTCCGTTCGCCGAAAGAGGCAGGAGCCCAGACCGTCTGTTGCTCCAACACCTCCTCAAAACTCACCAGAGCATCGCATTTCCTGCACACGAATTCGTAGAGAAGTACCTTGGCGCTGGTGGTGTAGGCATATCCATTTCGTACACGAACGGCGGAATTCGCTCGTATTCAGCACCGAATGTATACTCACGATGATGCTTACCGCCCGTCAACAACTTCACACACAACACTACAAAGTAGTCTTCCAAGAAGGCATGACGGATCTTGCTCTCCCTATGCACCAAGCAGAGCCGACCTCACGCGCCAAATGAGAGTAATATATGTACAACACATCACCAACGGCTCGCGTGGACTCCAACTGCTTTGCAAACGTCAGCCTAACGACGCTTTCGAAGACTAGCGCTGTTGGTGATCGCCCTCGCAGACAGGGCTGAGAGGTGGCTTCGCTGCCTGCCAAGCAAGTGTCTCAAGAGCTGCTTTACGCCAATGAGTCTCACTCAGACTTCACCAAGGCTGTCGAGATGCTTCCGAGCTCGTGCTCCACTTTCGTCTGGAGACTGACCGGTGACGCAGGAGATGGCTGCGGCAGGATTTCGTTCTAAAATCGCCAAAAGCTCCACACAGCGGGTCTGTTAGGCACTTCCGTGGTGTGGCCGTGCCAGAGCGATGTGATCCATCAATTCCAGTCTGCCCTACCTCAGGCCCTCGAAGTGAGTTGCCAAGAGCATCAGCTGCTTATTGGATGTCATGGTCAGACTTGCCAGATCATCCCTCATCCCATCCTGAAAAGGTTTGAACAATGACAGGTCCCTCCAATATTTTACGCCGCAAATGACTCGTTAGGGGCGGCCATCAACACGGTCAGGAGCTTGTCTCACGCTCGAAGGATTTCCAGCGTCGCCGAATCGTGTTGCGATGACACACAGGCGGAAGTGGCGTATGCCTCCGAGTGGTCGAGCAACGTGACTTGAGGCTAGGAATGTTGGTCCCGATAGCCATCAACCTCATTTTGGCCCCAAGAGTCTATCCTCACCCACTTTGAAGGCATACCAACATATACAAGAGCTCGGTGCCTGCCTTTTGAAACGGCCTAGAAATGCTTCTCAAGTTGTTGCCCACAAAGCTGCCAGGCAGCGCCCACATGACCAGGTGCTGAGGCTTGTGACGGTCCCCGAAGCTGAAACAACCATCAACTGGTTCGCGAAGACTGCGCGAAAAGAACATCAGAAGACCCCGAAGACCCCGACCCATCACATACCTTCGACTGGCCATCAGGGGGTCACAAGCGCAGTCGCAGTCGGCGATTACCAGACGCACACTGATCACACAATCGCCCTGCCGCCGTATCCGTGACATGTCGCAACAAAACTCGACTATGACATCCCAGCCCAATCAGACGGCATCGGCAGGATCCCCCGAGGAAGACTGGGCTTCCATCACAGACCCGAACGAAAGACGAAAGATTCAGAATCGAATCGCCCAGCGCAAGTTTCGTAAGGCACCTCATAAACTCCGTTCGGTAGCATGTGATATCACACTGACAGGCCTAGGCGAGAAGGCCCGAGAACAACGAGAGGCAGCGGAGCGATCTGCCGAGAATCAGCGACAAGCTGCTGGATCGTATGCCGCGGCAGAGCCGAACGACCTCGACACCGGCGGTGAGGAGGGATTGCCTTGGGGGAGCATTTCGCTTCGGCATATCGTCTCAACCAGTCGCTTGAAAGAGCAGAGCTCAGCAGGTACTTCCGCCCATGCTGCAACGCCTCGGGCGGGCGGAAGCCCCAAATGAGTGCAAATGGTCGTAACACGCATGTATATTGGGGTGATTGCCCGAAACGGCTCATGCTACTGGAACAATAAGAGACCTTTCCCTGTTATTCAATATGCGTGTGACCCAGCACGTTGGGAGACACGGAAGGGTGTCCCTGTAACATTGTCCTGCGGATCACTTCCTGCCGCGTTTGATCAGCGCGGGTTGATTCTAGTAATCAGAAGCGATGTGTCTGGCAGTTAGGGCAGTACTCACGGCTCAGTCGCCGCATTGTCACGACGTTGGTCTCCACGCATTGGGTGTCTACATCTTGCTCATTATAGACAACGCCGCTTCAGTTGTTGAGCGAAGGCTTAGTGTTCCATCGGGGCGACCGTAAGGATCGTGAGCGTTTTCTTCAGAGCCCGTCTGCAGCGGGACTTCCCTCGTCACATTCCTTCGGCCATAGTGAAGAACGCCGCAATAATAGCGTACCGCTCACACGCCTGGGCATTCTTGTAGCAACCAAGACCGAGGCAAGAGTGGTACGTAGCTACCGTGACTCCGTGGAAAACGATTCTAGAACCAGGCAATGCTCCTCTTAGCCAACGGGCATCAGCAGCCAGGACTGATAGCTCGCAATTGATGGTTCGTTAGGATATCTCAGGAAGATTGCTTTACCGTGGGCTTAATGAACCGACCCGAACTAGCCGCCGCGACCAACGTTGGCGTTTTTTGAGGCGATGTCGTTGGCCGCCCAACTTTCTGCGAGCGCCGCAAGCACAAGCCACGTCTCGGCTGGTGCTTCCCCTCAGGCATCCGCTCCACCTCACTTACACAGCAACATCACTAGGCTATGTCATGGAGACTTTCTATCATCGAGCTTCCAGTGCGAATCACTTCGGCCCGCCCTAAGTGCACGCGACCCGTCCAACACAGCGGCAGAGTCAACTGACATCAACTGCTGGACTTGAAACAATAGTCCCTCCCAGTGCAATGGCTACCCCTTCAACCATCAGGCCGCATTCTTGCTTCGCCTCGTGCACGATGACTTCGATTGCAGCAAAACGATAGGACGGCACCCTCTCGCAGCACTCCCAAGCCCAGTAACGTGATCAACGGACCATGCGGCCTTCTCAAGCGAACGTTGCGTCCATCCCGATGGCAGCTCTGACAACCTCGCGGAGGCTGTCAAGCCATCCACCCTGCCACACACTCATGCAGCCCTCCACAGGTCCCGCAACTTGAACTGCAGGCACGGCGCCTCCTCTACGCTAGCGGCAGTCTACGCCTCCCCTTCCGTGCTGTGAGGCACCTCGTCCTCTCCAGGAATCCGATCGGCATCGGGTGCCAGGCATCAATCCAGCTCGTGCGCTTCGTCTGAGCGAAGCTCCCTCCACACGCTTTCTTGTGGCGTTGACCACCCCCTGCAGGTCCCCGAACGCCGCCGAACGGCCTGGCGAGGTCGCCGAGGTGTCAAGGCTCGCAGTAGGCTCCGACTACAGTGTTGGAAGATGGAGACATCGAAGTCTAGGTCTCGTGGTCGCTGTCGGGGAATGATGCCGTCGGTGCCGTGCCTGAGCAGCGAAAATCCCTTATCTCTATAAGAAAGCCCTTGAGTACCAGCGTCTCCAAGCGGATATAAAAATCCAAAACATCTTCGACACTCCAGTCAGAACTCGTTCAACATGCCCAAGAAAAACTCCCAGCCTGCGCCTGTTTCAGCTTTTGCTCGACTCGCAGTCGCACAAGCATACGCTGGAGCCAACAGGAAGGGAAACACCATGCCAGCGACTACTCGCTCGCAACACCGCGCTGGCTATACGGCTTCGCCTCAAGCGCAAGCTGGCTCTTCTAGGAGCGGGCAGGCGCGTGTTGGTACGCCGAGGACGCCGCTCTCAGCTGCCCAAGACGACGACGAGGACAGCGACAGCGACAGCGACAGCGGCAGCGGCAGCGACAGCGACGAAGACGACAGCGACGATAGCAGCGAAGACAGCGCAGACAGTGACGAAAGCGATGACGAGGACGAAGACGAAACGATCGTCAGCAACATCTTTGCAATCGGAGAGCCAAACGGGCTCGTGAGAACCGAACACACGCAGGGCCATCCGACGTCGTAAGTGACATCAAGTATTCCCCCAGCACGTCGGCTGACACTCAACAGAACTGAGTATGCGGCGTTGGTACGAGTCGTAGCCGACTTCGCGGCCGAGAACTCCGACTTCCTCAGAGCTCTCAAAGCCCGCGTGAACGTCCCCAGCGACCAATGGAGCAAGCTCATGGCCAGGCGTCTCAGGACGCGTTGGGAGACGACGATGCTTCGCTTCGATCGCAACCCGTCCGACCCCACGAACCGGTACGACGTTATCAACACCGCCGAACGCCTGAAAAACCTCACAGGCGCCATCAAGCGCATGACGCGCGCCACGTACTGGGGGGCCATGAGGCTCGACACGAGGATGGAGTTCTTCAGCCTCCTGCTGGACATCATCCGTGATGTCGTCGGCCGCAACAGCGATCACTACAGAGGACGCGGCTCGCCGTACGCCATGCAGTCGTCCACGGACGTCAATCTATACCAGCGCCTGATCGGACAGTCACAGGACGCCTTCGCTGTGAAAGTCCTGAGGATCATGGTCAAGCGTGGACTCGGTGTGCCGCTGACGAGGCAGATCGCATACATCGATGAGATCATCAACGAGCTGAAACGCCGCTCCAATGTGCGTCCTGGGAGTTCTGTCTCGGGACGCTCGTCAGCTTCGTCGGGATCATCTGGGGCAGCGACGAAGTTTGGTGAGGCCTTGTTGGCGTTGCGGGAGAGTGAGTGGCCTCCGATGGGATCACCTGTCAATTTGAATCAATTTGCTAACATTGTGCCCAGGGATGAGCCCACAGCAGCAGTAGTGGAAGTACGAGACATACGTCGGCTCAAGCTGTTCGATATGCTGCAGCCATCCGCTCTTTTCGTCAAAGCCCTACTCTCGGTTCGATATGGCGTTTGAGGTGGCTTCGATATCGATACAGGATCTTGCAATCGCTCACGCGATCGTCAGTGAATATTTCGGTCGCTCGTTTTTCATACCTTATAGTCATTCAGTCAGGGATATCTCCGCTCTTTTACTTGAATCACAGTACTTTTGTCGTGCGTCAAAGTGTTGTTATATTGCCATTTGAATTTTACTGCTGAGGTTCTGCCTGCCTGGAGGCTGCATTTGACCGAAATGAAAAAGTGCAGGTCACGTTCTTGCGAGACAAAGGATCCCATTTCATCTCAGCGTTGTGAGGTCACGTGTACAGCCCAGTGTGGCGCAGCCGTCCTTCAAGCCTCATCCCCCGCAAGTCCAACGTCGTCACCAGGACGTCCCACGCGCACTCTAGCGCCTTCTATGCCGCCGCCTCGCACTCCGACGTACCTACATCGACATATCACTCGCTCGAAGTCGCCCTCGACGACATCTGGATCCACCTATCACGGTCTATCGTGGCGTCACATACACTATGGCGGCGAACACGAGATACCAAAATGTCCCTCAGCGCGACAGCTTCGAAGAAGCAGGCTACAGCCAGCCGCCTCCTTCATACCAGGCTGAACCGGTGCCTGGAGACTCCCGATCGGAAGACGACAATGTCCCTGATGACTTCAAGGTAAGATAATGAGAAGCGCGGCCATCATGGAAGCAGTATGCTGACCATACAACAGTTCGGCGGCTCCGTCGCAGAAGCCACCCTGCCCATTCGCATGCAGTTCATCCGCAAGGTCTACGCGATCCTCACCCTGCAAATCCTCCTCACGACCGCCCTGAGCTCCATCAGCTTCTTCTCCGAGCCGTACAAAAGATGGATCCAGACCAACCAGTGGATGATGTGGGTCAGCTTGTTCGGCGCGATCGGCTTCATGCTGCTCACATACTGGAAGCGCAAGAGCTATGTAAGTACATCGAGAGAGCAGCGTGTTCACCCGCACAAGACTAACACCCCACTCAGCCGATGAACCTCGCCTTCCTCGCAGTCTTCACGGGTCTCGAAGCCTACAGCGTCTCCGTGATCACAAGCATGTTCGAGTCGCGCATCGTCCTGCAAGCCCTGATCTTCACCTTCGGCATCTTCATCGCCCTCACGCTCTTCGCCTGCCAAACCAAGTACGACTTCACCAGCTGGATGCCGTACCTGTTCGGCGCGCTGTGGGTGCTGATCATCTTCGGCTTCATGGCGGCTTTCTTCCCCAAGTCGAGCGGCGTCGAGCTGGGCTACGGCGTGGTCGCTGCGCTGATCTTCTCGGGTTACATCCTGGTTGACACGCAGCTTGTCATCCGCCACTACCACGTCGAGGAGGAGATTGCCGCTGCGATCAGCCTGTACCTCGACATTCTGAACTTGTTCTTGGCGATTCTGAGGATCCTGAACAGCCAGAACAACAACTAATGTTCCTTCTTTTTGTTCAAAATTCTCGCGCTTTGGAATGCCTGGTTGGGTAAGAAGTAATTAGAGTTAGGACTGTAACACGAGAAGTCAGGACGGCGTTTAGGTCGTAATTTATTCAGTTGGAACAATCGGAACAACTTCAAGAAGCATATTTCAAATTCGCTTGAATACCGTGGATGACATGTCGTCGTAGTACTATGATCTATACGTCTAAGCATGTATTACCGCAATGTATGCAATTCTCCTCTTTCGTCATCAGATTACCTCCTCTCAGCCTCGCACTCGCACATCTCCTACCTCCCCTCAGCAACATCCTTCACCCTCCCCTCAAACGCCTCAATCATCTTCTCCGCCACCATCGGCGCCATCACCGCGCTCACACCCGCCAACCTGGGCTCCGCAAACTCAAACTCCACCTTCAAACTAACCTCCGTCGTGCTCTCCCCCCTCGGCTCCAAACTCCACCTCGTCGCCAACCTCCTCAGCACCCTCTCGTCCCTCGTCGGATCCGCCTCCACCGGCCCGCGCGCACTATGATGCGCGACCTCCTCAGCCTCCAGCGCCGTCTCGCTCTGCCCCGCGACAGCCTCGACAACCCTCTCCGGCGCGCAGTACACCCGGCTCCAGAAGGCCTCGCTCAGCCCGCCGTTGAAGCCGATCTGCAGCTCCGCTTCCTCGGGGTAGCGTTTGCCGTCTGCGGCGGTTGGGGCGGAGGTCTTCGTCACGCGCGAGGAGCGGCAGTAGGGGATGAAGGCGCTGTAGGAGGCGACGTCGGAGATGGTCGAGTAGATGACGCGGGCGGGGTAGGGGAGGGTGCGCGAGGCGGAGATGGTTTGCGGGCCGGGATTGGGGAGGAAGTTGGAGAGGAAGGTGCGGGTTTGCTGGTGGTGGTGGTGGGGTTTCGAGGGCTGGGTGAGTGGTCGCAGGGTGTTTAGGATGGGTCGGAGGTTTTTGGTGGACATGTTGGAGGCGGTGGGGCTAGGTTGTTGTAGGTGTGAATGCTGGTTTGGTGGGCGGACGCTGTGATGTTGAGAATGAATGAAGAGGAACGAATGGCGGTTAGCGAAACGGCGGCAAACGGAAGAACGCTCAAATGCTGGGAGATGGTGACGATGAAATCATTACCTTAGTTGTCCAACTGATGTTCCTCCGCAATTAAGGTCCGCAGATTGGGTTCGGGAACGGCGGGCAGATCCGAGACATTGCTTCCAGGGTCCAAACGGGCGGCGTGGGATTTGTGGAGGCTTGCGAAAGTTGAAGGAAGAATTTCCTGGCTGTTGACTCGAATCGGGCGAACACTGCAGGAAATACACAAAGATTGCAGTAATAGAGAAAAATGACTGAATCAACACAGAATGACACGATTTTGCCTGTCAGGCAAAAGCAGCCCCGTCAACAATTGACGAAAGGAATGGAGCACATGAGGGAGTACGTGGCGATCGACGACTCCAACAAAACATCGCAGCAGCAAGCAGAAGAAGACGCCTACGGAGTGCCGGCAACGATCGAGCCGATTCGGAAACCCGCTACAGACTCGCAAAGTAACCCTCAGAAGCGAAGCGACCCTTTCCAATTCGGCACGCGGTACCTGGAAGAAGGCGACGACATCTTTGCGCACAACGCCTGGGACCATGTAGAAGTTGACCCGCAATACACCGAGTTCATTGCAGCGCAGACTATCTTCCAACGCGAGAATCAGGTCTCCGACTTCGATAAGAAGCGTTTCAACGACAAGCCCGAGAAGTGGTGGGACAAGTTCTACTCCAATAACCAGGCCAACTTCTTCAAGGACCGCAAGTGGTTGACCCAGGAGTTTCCTGTGCTCGCACAAGTGACCAAAGCCGATCATGGACCCTGTACCGTCCTCGAAGTTGGAGCCGGAGCTGGTAACACCGCGTTCCCTGTCCTCGCCATGAACTCCAACCCTGGTCTCAAACTGCATGCATGCGACTACAGCGCCAAAGCCATCGATGTAATCCGCTCGCAGGAAGCCTACACATCACAGCAGGAGCCTAGGGTTCTCCAGGCAGATGTCTGGGACGCAGCTGGTGAGGTTCTCCCACCAGGCCTGGAACCCGGATCCGTAGATCTGATCGTGATGATCTTCATCTTCTCCGCGCTATCCCCAGATCAGTGGGCGCAGGCGGTGCGCAATGTGCACACTTTGCTCAAGCCCGGTGGCGAGGTGCTCTTCCGCGACTATGGGCGTGGCGACCTGGCGCAGGTGCGGTTTAAGAAGGGTCGGTATCTGGACGAGAACTTCTACGTGCGCGGCGATGGTACGAGGGTGTACTTCTTTGAGGAAGATGAACTGCGCGAGATTTGGTCTGGCAACATTCCTGTCAACTCGAAGGAGGAAGGCGAAGCCCCGACGAAGATCCAGGTGCCGGGGCTGGAAGTGCTAAACCTGGCGGTTGATAGGCGCATGCTGGTGAACCGTCAGAGGAAGATCAAGATGTACCGTTGCTGGATGCAGGGTCGCTTCCGGAAGGCATCTAATGAGAAGGAGAATGGAGAGGCTCCCACGGCATGATTGAGTCATTGATGTTGTGGGTACAGAGTGATGAGTGGAGATATTACGAATTTGGTTCTATAAACCTTGACGACCGCACGCATTTAAGAAGCTGAAGCAAGCGAAGAGAAATGGTCTTTGAGCGGGCACTTTTGCGCGAACGCTAAGCGTCCATGCATCTGAAAATGCTCCTGTCCGTGTTGTGCGAAATATACAACTCTGAACTATGAAACAGAAAAGCTCATCATCTCCATGCTTTTCCTGCTCGGTGGCGGTATCAACCTGGCAATGTTACAATTCGAGGTCGACCTCAATAGAAGGCATTCGGCATCAGCGTGGACCTCACAAGAGAGCTCGAGAAGATCACGAGTATCTCAAGCACAAGCCGCGTCAGCATCTTGTTTACTCCCACCCACCATATGATGCTCGAGAGGTCGGTTCAGAAATGACTCCTCTGTGGATTCGGTTATGGTATACATTTTCAACCCACGGGAATGCACGCTCAAAGCTCTCGAGGACTCCGCTTGGACGATGTGTTGCAATCAACAATGGCTACACGTTTTCACGACCTGCCCCACCATTGATGCTCAACACCACCGATACCCCCTTTACAAACAGCTCTTCCCAAAACGGCCACGTTGCTCTACTGATCAAACGGAGATCCAAAAGCTGGTTTGCTTCATTGATCGCAGAGCATGCGACCACTGGTCACGTGTTGTCGAGCGAGGGCTTAGGCGATATGATTTACACCCAGATCATACGACGACCAGCAGATGAGGCTAACAACTTTGTACGCCGTCTTTGGGGTCTAGGCTGGAAGAAGTCGGACAAACGACTAATGAAACGTACGCTCGAGGACCGAGAAGCGTAAGTAGATATAATGAAAAGAAGCGCGCCACTCCAGGGAGCAAGAAGCAGATACCGCGTTGTGAAATAGGACGTCTAGCGGCATACCTGGCTGATTATAACCAAGCTATCATTCTCAAGTGCGCTCCTGATTGCGTCTCCCCTTCATCGTGCGGCTTTCTTATTTCCACCATCCACTAGATTCCGTGCGAGCCCGAATTGAGATCGCCACAAAACCATCAAACTGCACGCACTTTACCAACCATCAGTACCGCGGCCATGAACCCGCTGTCACATGAAGGCCTCACCATTAGGCGTCGCGTTGTCGAGCATATACATCAGCAGCGGGCGTACTCTGGCCAACACGATGGGACGATGACTCCCGCCACCGGTAGAGTGCATACCATCACCGCATAAGTGCCGGCACAATCTATCCGAAAACATTGGCCAGTCAGTATCTTCTGTGGCGTGCGTGGGCTGCTGGAGGCATCCCTGATACAGTGACGCAGGGTCGCTTGCCTCTACTTCTACTGACACTACCATCCTCCATACTTGAATGATGCGTCATTGCTCTCGATTCTGCATCACTTCGACCGTCGCTGCCACCCGCGCCCCCTCGCGTAGTCCCGTACGCCTCGTGTGATCAAAAGCATGCCGACTGCCCTACTCAGATGCTCTCCAGTTGTCAAGTCGCACAGAACAGTCCTCACTAACGCATCACCTCGCCGATCCACAAACGTTGAGGGGAAGGAGATGACAAACTCGAAGCAAAGACTTCAAGAAAGCGCTGGCCAACCGAAGCAACCTCACAATCAGGGAGACCTCGTTTCTCGGCAAACGGCCATTCCAACATTGTTCGAGCCGCCAAAGCTTGTCGTATGCCGCGCGCTCAGTCCGTCTGGTGCAATTCAGTCGTTGACCCTCTACGTCCAACAATCCGACAATCGAGTCGCTTCTTCTCCCTAACGGCTGTATCGACATCCGAATGCTATTCGCTCAATTGAGCCATCACCTTCCGAGCCCGTTTATATGCTGTTCGAATTGTCGCCAATCGAGGTTCAACGACATGTGTGCGTTTTTCACTCGTGTACATTATACTTAGCATTGTGATGCTCTCCGCCTGTTGTCAACGTGCCCTTTCACTGCCTTAGGCTATACCTGTATAGGCGACGGCAACCCAAGAAAAAAAGAGGTGACTCGATTCCTAGCCTGCATCGACTACCATATCTATATAGGTCATGGCATGTTCTGTACCTGCGGACGCTTATTCTATTCGCTCTTGCAGCTGGCCTTCAACGTTTCGACACGTCCTGAACGCAACAACGCCTACACGCCGACGGTTTCGAAACCATTGATCCTCTCCACGCTTTTCTACCCCTGAGGCGAGTGCACATCAATCTTCGATTTCTGCCCGGACGGACCCATCTTCCACAGACGCTTCATCCAGCATGAGCGGACAAAATGGGTGTAACGGTCGCCTCAAGACGTCCTAGATATCTCAGAAAAGGTCTACGAGCTGACTTCTACCTATCAGTTCGTCCGCATAGTCGCTCGGGAGAACGCGACAATCACTATCCGAACGTAACAGACTTTCATCGCCCATGGCAACATTGACGATCTGCGAGGCGACACGATATAGTGCTCGTCTCCAGATCTGTTTACTCCCCGGGTGGGAAAAGAAACCGGCAACGTACTATCTTTCAATCCAAACCATCGTGACCAAAGTACATCTCGAACGCCCCTTGACAAACCACTAGACAGCCATTAATCCGAGATGGCTGCCAATCGTCCCTGACGACCGGAAGCGCACGCGGCGCAGCTGCGACGAAGATTCCTAGGTGCTCTTCCACTCCGCAGCTCTCCGCCCATGTGCTCCTCGTCCGAGGCACCTACCCCAAGCATCTCGCCTCCGAGAATGCCGACGTTTCAAGACAGTGAGGAAAACGATCAAACGACCGACCGACCGACCGACCGAAAGATAGTACGCCATCACGCCACGTCGACATCCACGCACGCCCGCGACGAAGGCCTGACGGCCGGGGTGATGTTGCGGTGATCGAAATGTAAATAGATAGCCATGCATACCTAAAACATGAGAGGACTAGACGAAAGCCGCAAGCATCCGCCCTCCTGATCTCAGCCCTGCCCAACGTGTCCAGCTCATCTGCACAGTATTGCCCGACAATAAACAACGAAGCTAGGTGAAAGTGAAGAGAGAGATGGATATCCATAAATCCAAATCCTGAAACACCACGCCGCAGATCCGCTCTCGCGCCGTCGTCGCACGCGCGCGCGCAGATCCGTTGCGCGACCGCTTCGTCTCGCAGATTCCGCACCGCGAGATGAAGATGCGCGCTCCCCTGAGAGTCGGGGCTCCGCTCCTCTACAGTAGCTAGCAGATAGGCCTGCTGCATGATGAATTGCAAACGACTATCCTGCTTAGAGAGGATGATCTCCAACCGGGATGCGGGCGGCGGGGCAGCTCGGCTCGCCGTCTGGAGAGCTCGCGATCATTCATGGCGCAATCTAGGCGAAACGCGAACGGGGCGGATCGCAGAGAGCGCGAGCGCTGTGCTGCGCTGTGGGAGGCCCGTGGGTAGGATCATTTGGCTGGCGGGGGATGGAGAGGTCATGCGTAGTGAGTGATGCGGGTAGCCGCGTGGGTGGATGGGTTGATCTATCTATCTAAAGGATGTGTGTGTGTGTGTGTATGTTGAGGTCGTCCCTCAAGCCACGGCGGCGGCGGCGGCGGCGGCGGCAGAGGCGGTCGATGGCTCAGACGCCCGGGAAACGCCAGACCACGTGCGCGCCGGTTCAGGACGTCTGCATATACAATAATGCCCTTTCGTGGCGAGCGGTTCGCGCGCCGGGGCGGAAGAGATAGAGTTTGGCGCAGGGCAGGGCAAGGCAGGGCCCGGAAGCCGTTTGCGGACGGGGGCCTGGTGATCTGCTCGGCTGCTGCGCGGACCCCCCGTGTCAATGCTTAAGCGACGAGAGGGCTGGCGAATGGACGTGGTCGTGGACCTGGCGCGGCGCGCTGGATTTGGCAGTTGCCCTATGTGGCGTGGGCGAGGCGAGCGGTGGGCGAGACGGTGGAGGGAGGCACCGAGGCAAGTGGTGTTGAAGTCAGCAGATTGGATTGTTCGGCAAATAGGGGTAGACTACCTAGGTGTGGCACGGCACGCCTCAACAGTTCGGCGAGAGGGCTCACGGATGAGCGAGGAGAGGCACGCCCGGTTGCCTTATCACTTCAGCTGTGTGCGGGGAAAGTCGCCGAGAGAGATGCAGTGCAGGCGGACGGGCAGGCGTGGCGCAGGGCGAGTGGATATGAGGTTTGTGATACCGCGCGTGCGTGATTGATATGGTCAATATGCGTGGGCGGCGGGAGTGCGTGCAGGATGGCACTGGTGCCTGCGTGCCGAAGGATCTGAGACTGCAGCAGGCTCGCTTGCCTTGGGGGAAGCGAAAAGGCGTGCCTGGCGCCTTTCGCCGCCGGGCTAGGGGCCACAATTCCTCTGGAGCCGTGGTGGAGAGGAAGAATTACGGAGATTGGCTCGGACGGGTCCGGTGCATAGTGGGCTGCGATCAAAAGGTTCGGTAGGCCGTCGAGTCAGGCCAGGGTGACAGGCGGCTGACAGAAGTCTCGCGGGCGGGGAGGTGGGTATTCATCGTGACCAGAGCCGTGGACAGGGTACGCTGGCAGGCGTGCGCCTGATGTATCGGTGTCGATGTTTGCACTTTTGAAGAACGGCGTAATCGTAGGTAGATTGCACGTACATTCGGCCCTGCTACTGGGCGGCAAGCGAGAGCAGCGTGAGACACACAGACGACTATCGAAGCGTGTCAACACCCCGCACAAGTCGGAGGGTGCACCGGCCGGATAGAGACAGACAGGGCCTTTGCAGCAGGTGGGTCTGGCTGTCATCGAATGTTTATGGATGATTGCCGCTAGGACTGACTGGCTGCTAGGACGGAGGACTGACTGGCTGCTAGGACTGACTGGCTGCTAGGAGGTGGCCTTGAAGGAAGGTGGCCTTGAAGGGAGGTGGCCTTGAAGGGAGATGGCCTTGAAGGGAGTTCTTGGTGGTGGTGTTGGTGGTGTAGGCTCCGATACGGCCTTGCCATCCTACTACGTACTCGTTCCGGCTGCTCTCTCTTGTCAACGGCGCTCAGCTAATTAAGGCGCACTGCTGTCAGCATCGCTCGCACCACCGCTGACGGCGGCGTGTGGCAGCACGGCATTATTGTTGTCGTCCCTCAGCGCCAGGCCCACCACTCCTCCCGCTCCCATCGCAGCAATTCCCTTCCCTTGTTCCCCTCGCCAGGCTGCAGTGCGACCGTGCAGTGCGCAAGCAACAGCCCAGCGGAGACGAGCTGCGCTAGCGCTGCTATAGCCGGTCGTGCTTAAACTGTCCAGCGTGTGCGCGACTCGACAACTGCTGCTGCTGCTGCTCGACGCAGGAACAGCGTCAGGCGGCCTGCTGGCAGGTGTCTCGCCCATCGCTCGTCTTCACCTCTCTCTCTCTCTCTCGCCGGCAGCCCGCGTGCCAACGTCCCATCCTCGCCGCCTGCCACTCTACCCGCGGCAGCCCTCGCCAGGCCAGCAACACCCCCCCCCCGGCGGCGCACAGAGCTTGCGTCAAGTCTGCCGTCTGCCGTCTGCCGCATATCCTCCGTCGCCCGTTGCTCCAATCCTAAGCGCCGCCCTCTCATTGGCGACACCGCGCCAGTCCGTCACAGCGCCGTCCACGGCGTCTGGGCGCAAATGACCTCCAACGAGTCGGCGAGGCTGCTTGCTCACCAGCCCGACTCGACTCGCGACCACCGCGGCCACACCAGCTCGTTGCCCTCCCGCGCGCCCACCAGCCCGCTCGCTCTTTACGAGCCCGCCTCCACCACTCGCAGCCCGACCACGCCTCCCTCCGCCTCGACCCCCCTGACCCAGGCCTCGTCCTCCTCCAATCGCAGCGCACATGTGCCCAGCTGGCCTGACGCGACACCACCCTCTCCCGACCGAGTGCGAGTCCCCGACCCAGCCAAACGGGCAGCGCCCGACCCTCGCCTCGATGCCATTCGTGAAGCCGCTGCTGCAGATGCGCTGAAAGAGGAGCTGGCCCGGAAGGAAATCGCAGCTTCACAGGTGCAGGCCCAGGACCCGGCACGCGCCGTCGTGACCGACACCATCACAGGCGAGCCATTCCACACCGGCACCGCCCCGTCGAGCTCCCCTCAAGCCTCTCCCACCATGTCTTCGTCTTCGCGCCCATCTCGGCAGGAGCCACTCGCCAACATGCCTCGAACCGCCTCCATAGACTCTACCGTATCCTCCTTATCCAGCGTCTCGACGTCACAAAAAACATCCGCACCGAGTTCGTATCGTGTCTCCGACAGCGCCGGCCCACAGGACGTCGCATCTGCCATCGCCGCAGCTGGCTCGCCAGAGGCTGCCATTCAGAAATTGCTGAGCGAAAAGGCCTCAGCGGCTTCACACAACGCCCAACTCTGGCGCCTCGTGGAAAAGCAAAGAGCTATGATTCTCGGGTTGAACAAGGATTTGGAGAAGTCATTGAAGGAGAAGGACCGCTACAGGAGGAAATTGAAGGAAAGCCTGGTGTCATCCTCTTCCGCCCCCGCTCTGACAGGATCGGGCCAAACGCCTGCGGAGCTGGTGGCAAGAGACGATAGCGAGTCCCCTGCGCTTCCCGACGGATCACGATCGTTAGCGTCACACGCTGCTTTGCGCGATGGTGATTTGGATAGCCCGAAAGTCAGTGAGGGCTCAGAAGTGGCCTCGTCCTACATCAGTCGGTCAGACACCCCCCAAGGCCCGCGTGATGTGGACTCGCCGGCCGGATTGCCCGTAGTCCAGACACCCACCGGCGCTGAGCTTGCTAACGGAGAGCTTGGAAAAGTTGGGGAGGACACAAGGACGCGCGATGCGGTACCTGGCGTTAGCGAGCGAGCTGCGCCACTGGCGCAGTTGGTCGCAAGCACCAGGTCACCTCCGGTGTCACCGAAGACACCAGAGCTTCCGCAAAGAGGACATCTGCCCTCGTTGTCCGTCTCATCAGCAACCAGCCCCACGTCAAATGCAGCGTCTTTCTCAGGAGCGTTTAAGGGAGCTTCACGGAAGGCGCCGCCTGCGCCCTTGAACTTGTCGCCCAAAGCAAAAGACCCGATGTCGCCGGCTTTTGTAGACGCATCAGAATCGGAATATGAAGAAGAGCCGGAGAAGATCAGAGCTGATCGCGAGACGCGAGGAAGGCGAAAAACTCGTGAGGAGGACGATCGCGAACGAGAGGCCCTAGCACGTCAAGAAGACGAACACAGAAGTCAGTCGAACAAAAGCAAACAAAGCAAGAGCAAGAGCAAGAGTCTGCCACCAGGCGAGAAGCCAACGACAGTGGACGAACCAGGCGTCCCTCAAATTTATGCTGGTCATACACTCCCGGACTCGGTTCATGAGAGGCAACATGTTCCGACATACCAGCCTTCCGGCGACCTAGCCGCGATAATGAGCCAGCGCGCAGTCGCAGACCACCCGGGTATTTTGCAGCGCAATGTGACTGCTCCGTCGCTTATGAGCCCGGGCCTACCTATGAGCCCCCGACCAGGAGATCGTCCACCGAACTCACCGATGCCACGTGCCCCTAATAAAGCCCTCAACTCTATGCCTCTCTCGCCCAGATCTGGTCTACCTCTATCACCGCGCCCACCAAGACAGCCTATTCCGCTGCCGCCGCAAACACCCATGTCATTCGCTTCGCCACACCTCCAACGCGCAGAAGCATATCATGCAGCACAGGCGTCGCAAAGCTCAGTCGACAGCCGTGTCACAGATGGTACCCCAGACCCTAGCCCTGAGAACGAACGCCCGTTGTTGTCGAGCGACGCGAAAACTCCAGGTGAAGTGTACAAAGGATTGATCACTGAGCAATACCCTGGCCTCTTGTTGCCACCTAACGCTCTCCCCTCGATATTCGTCAAGACCGCCTCGTCCCGAATGAAACCTTCACGGCAAAGCTTCATGGCGCCAAAGCATTTCGAGGAGAACCCCGTGTTCACGTTGTCAATCCACTCCCGATCTGACGGCAAGCAGTTGTGGCGCGTGGAGAAGACATTTGCGGCGATGGCAACTCTCAACCATCAGATCCGTCTGGTGACAGCGTTTCGAGATCGATTGCCGGATCGTAATCTTTTCGCCGGTCACGCACCTGCCAAGATTGATGCGCGTCGACAAGCACTGGACTCTTTCTTTGACAAGATGCTGGAGGCAATTCAGGATGAGCGTGCCGCTCACGTTGTCTGCAAATTCTTGTCAGCCGAAGCTTTCGAATCTGAGGGAGGAGACTACTTCCCTGCAGTGGGAGATCGCAGACCTGATACTCCTGTTGGCAAGGGTCGTACTCGACGTGAAGGGTATCTGACGAAGCGTGGCAAAAACTTCGGCGGGTGGAAGGCGCGATATTTCGTGCTTGATGGACCTAACTTGAAGTATTTCGAGGCGCCTGGTGGTGCTCAACTAGGCTCGATCAAACTCCAGAACGCACAAATCGGCAAGCAGTCACCAGGAGCTAACAACAGCGCGACTGAAGATGAGGAAAACCAGTTTAGGCACGCCTTCCTCATCCTGGAGCCGAAGCGAAAGGATTCTTCCAGCCTGGTGCGTCATGTCCTCTGCGCGGAGAGCGACGAAGAGCGCGACTCTTGGGTCGATGCACTCCTCCAGTATGTGGACTGGCGGGACGACGGTGAGGAGATCGGCAGAGGTGTTCCCATTTCTAAGGCGGACATAAGCGCTCCGCGTAGCCCCAAGATCCAGAAGTCGTTCAACGAGCTTCGCCCATCCTCTTTGGGGCCGGATACCCGCCTTAGGCATCCAGACTCGATGAGAAGCGTGGGATACGAATCGACCATCGCTGGAGAGGCCCCAATCATGGGACCACCAAGCGCACGGCCATCTGGTTCTCCTTCGCCCCCTTTCGACTTCGCGCGTCAGAGCGGAAACAGCAGTGGCGCAAGCGAGCAATCTTTCCCACAACATCCGACAATCTCAGGCCCAAGCAATGCGCACATCATCCAAGATTCTGGTCAATGGGGTATGAAGCCTCCTCCTACGCCTGGGGTTTCGAAGGACAAGAAACGCGGTCTCTTTGGTTTCCGCGGACGATCGTCGTCTGATTTGGGACCTGAGAAGGGCTCCCTGCCTGGATCTCAGCCCGACAGCGGTACACGAGCAGCTTTTGGTGTGACGCTGACAGAATCTATTGAATGCGCGAATGTCGCCGGTGTGACAACCGAGCTTCCAGCAGTGGTATATCGATGCTTCCAGTACCTGGCTTACAAGAACGCCATCAACGAGGAGGGCATCTTCCGATTGTCTGGATCGAACACGGTGATCAAAGCTCTGCGCGATCGCTTCAACACGGAAGGCGACGTTGACCTGGTTGGCGATGAGAAGAGCTACGACATCCACGCCGTCGCTAGCCTGCTCAAGCTCTACCTGCGCGAACTACCCGCCAGCATCCTGACTAGAGAGCTGCATCTGGAGTTCCTGCAATGTCTCGAGCTCGGCCCGAGAGACAAGGTGATCAAGTTGAACGTCCTGGTCAACAAGCTTCCCCGTGCCAACCGCGTTCTCCTATCAGCACTGTCCGAGTTCCTGCTCAGCGTCGTCAACAATGCCGACATCAACAAGATGAACGTCCGCAATGGTGAGTCTCCCAAAACCTTGCCACCCGTCTCGCACCATTAATACTAACAAACACTCCCAGTCGGCATCGTCTTCGCCCCCACCCTCAACGTCCCCGGCCCCCTCATCTCTTCCTTCGTCGAAGACCAACCCACCATCTTCGGCACCCCGCTCTCCCCCTCCGCCCTTTCCCCCGCCGCCCAAGACCACCTCACCGCCAACCCCGCCTCCCAACCCACCGACCTCCGCTCCCCGCGCAAAATGACCTTCCAATCCCTCCCCACGCCAGCCCACAACCAGCCCACCTTCCAATCCATCGGCCTCCCACCCCACTTCGACCCCAACGAGACGGGCCTCATCCCAATGCGCCCAGAGTACCACATGGCGCCGCAGGGAGAGGGCGGCTTCGGCAGCCTGAACGACGCCCTGCGCAGTCCGGGCTTGGTCCCACCGCCGCCGCCGGGCAGGGAGACGAAGGCCCGCAGGCGCGAGAGCAGCATGGTCGCTGCGGTTGCGATGGCGCAGGCGCAGGTGGGCAGGAAGGGGAGCGCGGGGAGGTTGAGGGATGATCAGAGCCAGCAGGCGCAGGGCGAGGGGGTCGGGAGGGAGTACGGGACGAGTTTTTGAGGTCGATGTCGCTGTGAAGGAAGGGAGCAAATCGTGCGGCTTGGGCGGCTTTCGACGACGATGACGACGGAGACGATCGGAGACGATCGGAGCAGAGCGATGCGCTTCCACGCCACGCCGTCACACCACGTCTGGCTGAAAACGAACGACGGCGGAAAGAGAACGCTGGTGTTGAAGGCTCGGCCGACTGACTCGCACGTTTGGACGTGCTCTCTTCCTCTCCTCTCCCTCCTCTCTTTTTCCTCTTTCCTCTCCCTTTTTTTTTCGATTTTGGACTTTTGGTCAAAGCATGAACGAATACCCTGTCTTGTCTTGTTTTGCTTTTTCTTGCTTTCTTCTCTCTGTTGTTGGACCGGACAACACGTATAAGCGGCGGCGGTCTGGAGCTGGGATTTATATACGTAGCGCGGAGCGGAGCGGAGCGGAGCAGAGCAGAGGCTCTGGCTGTTTTGTTGTTTTCAAGTTTTTCTCTTAGTAGTATTACAGCAGTACAGTAGTAAAGTAGTAGTAGTAGTAGTAGTCGTAGTGTGGCATGGATATACCCATCTATCTCTTTGGTAGTCTGCTTCTCGATATTGGTACATCGTTTGAAAGTAAGCCTGGTCATTTTTTGTTATATACTTTTACATAGTTTTGTTGCAACGGAGATTCGACACCAAGTTTTACATTCCTTCAGAGGGTGTTTACGCTGGGTATAGGGTATTTGCGGGCAGCAGTGGGGGTGACACTTGTCCTTCCCAACCATACCACATATTACCTTATTAATACCACCAAACACTAGAGAGTTTTTCTTTTTTTTTTCTTTTCGCTCGTCTTCTAACGCGTTAGTCGGGCAGCCCACCTTCTTGTTATTGACAAAGGTGCCTTGCAGAGAGCGCGCTTTCGTCAAGTCTCGACCGCACCGCACCGGCGAAACGCACGCTTCTTTGTTATCATTGTTATCAGCAGACCTCGATAGATAGATATGTACCTGCGACTCTCTCGCTTGACTCGGTCGGAGACAGCCAGCGCTACGGCACACACTTTGTTGTTGTTGTTGTTGGAAAGGTCTACGCTGCGAAGCACGTGAGGTGCCGGTGCCGGTGCTGGGCTGGGCTGGTGCGCTGGTCGACTTGTTGCTCCTTTACTTATTAGGCCATTGCGCACTTCCATGAGATACCCGCTAATGACTGGCTGGCTGGCGGGCAGAGGCAAACCGCAGCAATCGAATCGCACCGCCTGCGCCAGACTCTGCCAGACTCTGCCAGACTTGCCTTCCTACCTACCTATACAACCCCGTCCCATAAGCCGCGCTGTCTCACTCACTCGCCTACCACCCACCCACCCGCTCGCCAGACCAGACCTCCCTTCCAATCCCTTCCAATCCCTTTCCATTCCCCACCAACCCCGTCCCGTCGGCGAGCGCGTCCGCGTCCGTCCGGTGGAAGAATCACCCGGGCGTTCTAGAAAGCGAAGCGCGCTCTGGGGCTCCCGTCCCGTCCCGCCGCCGTCGTCGTCGTCGCGGACGCGGGAGTAGGAGTGGGAGTGAGTGGTCACGCTTGCCGACGGACTGATGAGGCGCAGTCGTGCGCGCGCGCGCGCGCGCCCCCCAGCCGTGCGTGCGTGCGTGCGTGCGTGCGGTGGCGAGGAGATCTCTGCGTGCGTTGCGCGAATGGGAGGGGGTGAGTGGTAGGAAGGGTCTATGTAGTGCGGAAGGGACGGGGTGGCTGGGTGAAGTCTGTCGGAGTTCTGCTGTTTGCACTGGGAGGTGTGGGATGTAGGGGCACAGAGGAGGTTCGAGCTCGGGGCTGCTCGGGCGTGGCTGCGCGCGATGGGGAGTGAGTACATACAGAAGGTAGGTAGGTAGATGCGACGAGATCGCTTGTGGCGCTGGTGGTGGTGGTGGCGAGGAGTCGATCGGAGAGCGCATGGCCAATAGGGACGCCCTACCCTAGCTCCTAGTTGTCCACTCCGCGTATCTCGGGTGTTCGATACATCGATCTACAACGTGGCTGTCGTTGGATCTCCGTCCATGACGCGCTGGTCGGACAGGACGACGACGGAGATGAAGCGATCGCGCGCGTTGCCGTGCAGGGTTATGACGCCTGGCAGCGCGGAAGGGTGGAGGTGAAAACAAGATACAGGCACGGGCGGGCTAGCTTGTGCGCGTTAGAGTTTGGCTGGGAGGAGGGGGGGAGGGTTGTTAAGCGAGGCGTTTGGGAGGGTGGGTGGAGTGGTCACTATGACAGACTTGACGGTTGCCAGTGTGTAGTTAGTTCTCAGTAGTATGTGATAGCGAGAGCACGAGAGATGGCCGATAGGCTCGATCTGTAGGACCCCGACCGCGCTGGGGTGAATGATGATGCGCACCGGCTGGCTACAGTACTGATATCATACCACGAGCCACAGGAGGGAGTACAGTACAGCATCAGTGGCACGGCAACGTGGCTCGGCTGACAGGTGAGGCTTCCCACGCCTTCCAGCTTGAAGAAGGCAGATCGCACGACGAATCCCTGCACGCAGCTCCACGGCTCATTCAATCAACCAACGGTCGAAGGAGGCTGCCCTGGTTGGTGAGGGCAGCAGCGGCCACGCCGAGGCGTCAGCCACGTACGCGGGCCCTGCTGGTTGGTGAAGTTCACGGTGGAGCTTGATGAGCCACGAGCCCTGGCCGTGCCCGTCTGCGGCGTTGGCCCTTGGACGCACGCGAGAGCGGACGATTTCTCCGACGGCCGCCTCGCTGTCCGTTCTGGCTGTCGGTGTGGTTTGGTTGGCTGTCAGTCTGGCTGCCGGTCTGGCTGTCTGTCTGGTTGGCTGCCTGACTGTCTTGCCCCGGCTTCCAGTCCCGGCTGCCAGCCCGTCGTCGTCGTCGTCGTCGTCGTCCTTCAGGTGTGTGTGGGTGGAGCGTTGCAACGCCACCCGTGGCTCTGCGACACCGAGCCGAGCGAACACCAAGGCACAGCAAGGTCGTCAGCCTCGTATGGCCCACGGGAGTGGTGCAAGGCACCGCACGCGATCGCGCGGCTCCCACGCCCTGCTCTCTCGATCCGGAGGCCCATGCGCACCACCAGCCGGGCAGGCCTCCTGCGACCGGGCTGGCGATCGGTGTGGCTGCAGCGGATGAGTGAGCATCGCTTGGCCGATGACGACGGCGAGAAGCAGGGCAACATCCCTGCCTGTCTGGCTCGTCTCGTCTCTTCGTCTGCGCTGCGCCTGCGCCGGCTGGTGTTGCCGTAGCCCAGCCCAGAGGCCCAGAGAGGCCGGCCGTACACAGTACACACCACCGGGCCGCCTCAACGCCGTCTTCCTCTCTCACCACTCCATGCGTGCCTAGTTGCCATCCACACTGCTGCCACACTGCTGTCACCCTGCTGTCTTCGACCGGGAAACACACACATCCGCCACACGCGCCAACCCTCGACACCCAAGGCGCACTACTCAGCCCAACGCCCGCTCAGCCCCCCCAGACCCGCCAAGCCCCGCGGCCGCCTCAGGCTCTCGTCAGGCTCGTCAGGCTCGTCAGGCTCGTCAGGCGCCCTCAGGCTTTCTCAGGCGCGTTGGCTGCGCCTCGCACGCTGCCTTACCGATCTTCCACGCTCGAGGGTAAGGCACGTCAGGCAGCCCCAGCCTGCTTTTGCTCTCCTCGGCGCCTGCCTCAGCCCCGGCGTCCCTCGGCGCATCGCCGCATCGCCACACTACCCACCACCCACCACCGCGCTTGCTGCGAGCGCACCGACTCCTCCACCACGCACTGATCCTCCGCCCACACCAACTGCATCACTCTGCGCGCATCCTCTCGTCTCAAACCACACGACACGCCCGCGCGCCCCCCAAATCGCCCCGACGTCATTCGCGAGGCGTGCTATGCCGCGGCCCACCAGCCCGTCACTGCGCTCCCATCCGTACGCTCTCACCCAGATTGCTAGCATTCCATACTGCCGCTGCCCCGTTTAGCCGCGCGCAACGAGGTGCGTTCTCCGCCGCCCTTTGTGTGGCGACAACATGCACTGCCACCCCGCCGTCTTCCCATCCTCACCCTGCCGCCAAGCCCATTCTCTGCGCTGAGCGCTGTGCGGAATGCCTGTCGCTGACCTGACCACGCCACTGTAGACCTCCGCAGCGACACCACCGCGCATCCCGCCGCCCATGTCGAACTAGCCCTATGGCAGCAACTCAGCGCGCCGTCTCCCCTCCCTCAGACCAGCCGCCCGCGACCGCCCCTCCTCGAACGCCGACCTCATTCCCTACCCATTCCCACGCGCCAACGACCACCTCCACCGGCAAGGCAGACACGCTCCGCCCGAAGCATTCCAACCTGGGACCCACCTCCAACCCGAGACTGTCGCCGAAAACAGCGACGTCCAAGTCGCCCCAGCCGCGTCCGCGCTCCCGATCTCCCATACCTTTGACCGGCGCAGCCGCGGTCGCAGAGGCAAGAAGGAGGGACCGCCAGGAGGAGCAGCAGAAGGCCGCGGCGGAAGGCAAGCGGACGAGTCCGAACCCCGCCGTGCAGGCCATGCAAGCGCTTATGGGCGGAGGAGGAATCAGCAGGCCTTCCGACAGCCCCGCGCCGAACAAGCTCAGCGAGCCAATGCGCAGAGTCGCCGAGAAGATCACCATTCCCTCGCAAACGCAAGGCGATTCGTTGCACGCGAGTCCGACCAGCATGTCCAGCTACGGATCCGTCGAGTCTACCGGACCAGGTGCAGCCATGACCGCGACATCCAACAATTTCCCGGAAAATTCGGGACACCACAGTTACGTGGCCGAGCCGGCCGACATGGAGTCTGGCCAATACCCGGAGAATGGACATTTGAACGTCAACAGCGACGATGGAGCGAAAGCGTTTTCATATCCTGGTCCGCCACCGCAAGAGGCAGAGAGAGAAGGAGCGCCATCTCGAGGAATGAGCCTGCCTGGATATGGTCAGACGAGTCCGAAATCGCCAGCTGCGTCGACTAAGCGTCACAAGTGCCCGTATTGCTCGACAGACTTTACCCGACATCACAATCTTAAAAGCCATCTGTTGACCCACAGTCAAGAGAAGCCGTACGTGTGTCAGACGTGCAATGCGCGATTCCGACGGCTTCACGACTTGAAGCGACATACAAAACTACACACCGGAGAACGACCTCACACATGCGATAAATGCGGACGACGATTCGCCCGAGGAGACGCTCTGGCTCGCCACAATAAAGGACCCGGAGGATGCGCAGGCCGAAGATCTAGTGCTGGCGGCGAAGACGATTTCGGCATGGATGGTGTTGATTATCCCGGCGACGAAGATGACGAGGTCGATATGGATCCTCACGCCCGCCGTGTCAGCGAGCCCAGCCGCAAACGAGCACACCTCGAAACTCCTCAGGATGTTGAGCGACAAGTCTACCGCCAGCATTCCAGCACATACCCTCCACCCGCGATACCCCCACACGCACGTGGCGACATGGCGCCACCTCAGGTCGTGCATCCGAATGCCGGTGCCGCCACTTCACCTCGAGATATGTCGGGCCAGCCAAGCCCCGCAATGAACTCATACTACAACGGCTCCTCCGGACAGGTCTTCCCCCAACAAGCCCCAATGATGACCGAATCTCCCAAACCCCTCTCGCCAGGCCAACCCTCCGACCAACACAGGCTGAGCGTCACCGACCCCAATGCAACATCAGCGCGCAACCGCTCGCCCAGCCTCGCCTCTCAACTCCAACAACAACACCTCAGCCGCGCCAGCGCCGGCGGCGGCGGCCGCACGCCTCCTCAACACCCCTCCGCCCAATTCCCTTCGCACTCAGCCCAGCAACCCGCGCCCCAACTTCCCCCCCTCCCAATTCCCGCCATCGCCTCCTCCCAGCGCGGCCCAGGGCCAGCCCCTTACTCCAACCCGGGCCCTTCCTCCCTCCACCACCAGCAGATCCCCCCGGCGTCAGCTTCCAACGCAGGCAGCATGTCCTCGCACGGCCGCTCGTCCGGCAGCAGCCTGCGCGACGTCCTGGGCTCCGGCAGCGGCTCCGGCAGCGGGGCTTCCGCTCCCGAGGTGCAGGGCGCGCCGGGCCCGGACATCTGGGCGCACGTGCGCGGGCTCGAGGCCCGCTTCGGCCGCATGCAGGACGAGTACGAGCTGCGTATCTCGCGGATGCAGGAGGAGATTTTCGCGCTCAAGGCGCTCGTTGCTGGGTCCGGTGGGAGTGCGGTTGGCAGTGGTGGGTCGGGAGGTTATGGCGGTGGCGAGGCGGCGTTGCAGCGGCATTAGAATTGTTGTTTGCATGGTCGTGGGCGTCATCGTGGTGGAGGAGAGGAGGGGGAAGGGCAGGGTGGGTGTGAGACTGGCGAGTCTGCAGCTGAGACCGCGGATCGGTGTGCTTGTGAGAGCTGTCGGTCTGTCTGGTTGGCTGATCGTTCTGGGACTTCAAGGCGCCCGCTTTCGGGCTTTTATGATTTGCCGGCGGAGAGCGGGCGCCATGGCTTGCACGGCGGGGCGCGATGTTACTGGGTTTGATTGAGGGCGTTGCGTATGGACTTGATTGTAAAGAGTACGTATACGGACCATCACCGCACGGCACGCCACTTGAACGGGCTTGTTAGGCTCGCGGCTCTTTTCGGCGAAAGGAGAAGACAAAGAAGAAGACGGAAAGCAGAATCGCTTCGTTCCGAGGACGGATTTCTTGCGTTTCCCGGACCGAGCGTTACATCGGAGAAGTGTTTCTTCATGTTTTCAAAAGAACAAAAACTCTCCATCGATCCGAATCCACTGCGCCAACCTCTATCACCGGAATGACGAACATTCGGCCGGCTAACCCACCACCCACCACCGCCTCCACGCCCCGACTCGAGACGAACCACTTCCAGCAAAAAACGAACACCCGATGCACCCGCGCCCTACCCCAAAAGAGCCAACGTTCCTCCGGTCCCGGACTGGGCCTCCAGCTCGCAACAAACTCCGAAAGACCTCCATCGCAACCTACCCACTTCGTCCCCTACAATTCGAATCGAACCGTTCACCTCTTCTTTTTTTTTTTTCTTATTTCTTGCTCTTCTGCCGTCACGACCGAAATCAAAAAGTGTATTATTAGATAGCTCGCTAGCGCTCTCGCTCTCGCTCTCGCTTCCTTCATTTTTTTTTTCTTTTTCTGCTTGCTCTCTAACTTCCTTCTTTCTGCCTTCCGCTTCTAGGGCACGGCAGCGGCACGGTTTCGATTCCCCACGGCGTGTTTTGGGAGGGATGGTTTCTTCTTCTTTCTTTCTTTCTTCCTTTCTGGGAGGAGGGCTGCGATGAAATGAAATGGGGAAGAGGTGGGGAACGCAGGGAGTCTACGTACGTCGCTGGATTTAGGTGGGATGGGTTGGGTTGGGTTGAGTAGTTGCTCTTTTTTTTTGTTTTTTCTCCCGAATGATGAACGTTTCCTTCCTTCTAGCACTTATACCTCACTTTTTGCCAATCTGTTTACCTACTCGTCTCCGGTCGAGAAGGAGGCGTCGTCAGGTCTGGGAGTTTGCATGTCTCGCGCGTGTGTGTGTGTGTGACGTAGAGGGAGGGGCGTTGCGAGCTCGTTAGGTAGTTAGTTAGTTAGTTAGTCAGCTACCCTTGTCGTTGCGTTGGACCTGCGATGTCTGGTCTGCTGTGCTGTGCTATGGTGTGATCGATGTGCTGTCCTGTCTGAACCTATTGGGAAAAAGCTAGCTGGATGCGGTGATGATGTGACGAGGTGGTGGAAATGGCATGGCATGGCATGGCGAGGGCGGGCGGGCGGACGTGGGGTTTGAGACATTTGTTTTTGGTGGTTTTGAGGCGGCGGGGGATGGGGGAGGGGGTTTGTTGTTGTCGGATCTGTTGGGTGGGTATGGGAGTGGGATTGGTAATTTGTGAGTTTTCGATGGGGGATGGAGATTGAGGATGGTGCTGTATGCTTTGGGTCGTTCTGTCTGCTCGTGACTTGTATTCTTTCTAGACGTGGTCGGGATGTGTTGTTGTCGAATGCCAAGCTTTGGAGGGAGGCTGCGTGGGTCTGAGACATGTCTCGGTTCTCCCGCGACTTCACTTCCTGCGATTCTGACGAGTCTACATACTCGCATCGAAAACGTCAAAAACACCTCAGCACTGATGTATACTCGAATGGGCATAATACGCACTCGCCCGCCTTATGGATATTGCCAGCCGCTCACATATCGAGTATGGCTAGCCCAACGGTTTCGTTGCTGGAGTGGCCGGTGTACCGGAACCATAAAACCACCAAACACCCCGGACGAGCCACCCTGACGCCCGAGCGCCCACCCAATACTGAAACGGTATTTGCTAGATCGACTAGCCCCCCAGTCTCCCTCCAACAATGGTGAACACATTTCGCACACAAGCATCGCCAGAATTGCTTGATCGTTCTGCAACACCCTCCCGCCCCTGTGTTCCAGCATTGCGTTTCCCCATGTGGACGTCCAATGCCAGCCACGGGGAGTGTATATGATTGCGCGGCAGTCCTACAGATCGTCTGGATCCCATTCTGGAGCGTTGGCCATGTGCCGCCGCGTTGGCCATTCTTCACGATGGCTTCAGGCCGGTGGCTGACAACTTGTAGGTGGTTGGTATGCACGATGTAGGTGAATATAAGGCCGTCCGTTTTTTCTTTCTCAATCCCGGTCAGCAAGCATCTCCCTGTCTCTCAAACTTTCTCATCGCTATCTCTCTCCATTCGATTGGGTCTTGTCAAGATATCCATTCTTGGACGTTCAATCTCTCCACAATGGCTCCAGCTTCACAACACCTGATGGCCCTCCTCACCCTGGGCCTGTGCTGGTCATCCAACGTCAACGCCCACGGCTACATCAAGACTCCTCCCTCCCGACAAGCCTCCTGCGCAGCCGATAAAGTCGACGAGTCCGACTGCGGCGGCGTAACCTACGAGCCCCAATCCGTCGAAAGCCCCAAAGGCGCGCCCTTCGACACCGACGTCGGCACGGAAATCTGCAACGGCGGCGGCAGCCGCTTCTCCGAGCTCAACACGGCCGGCGCAGACATCTGGCCCACGACCTCCATCCCCGCCGCGCAAGACCTCGCGCTCGAGTGGAAGATCACGACGGCGCACAAGACGCAAAGCTGGGCCTACTACATCACCAAAGCCGACACGCCGCTCGACCCCTCGCAGCCCCTGACCAAAGACTCCTTCGAGACCGAGCCCATCCTCCTCCTCGACAGCAACCACGACGCCCCGCCGCCCTCGCTCACGCACACCGTCCCCGGCGACGCGCTCGCCGGCCGCTCCGGCTACGCCGTCATCTACGGCGTCTGGTCCATCGGCGACACGGGCAACGCCTTCTACAACTGCGTCGACGTCAACTTCCAGGCCTCCGAAGCAGAGCAGCCCGCACCGCCGCCCGCGAGCAACGCCACGACGACCGCCGCGCCGACGACGATGGCCACGTCCACGCGCGCCGTGACCGGCACCGGCCTCGCGGGCACCGCGGTCTCGGCGACGGGCAGCATGAGCACCGCGACGGGCGCGGCGAGCGTCGGCTACTCCGCGAGCGGGAACTCGACGGTCCTGACGCTGACGGGGCGGAAGTTGAGGAAGTACTTTTGAAGTGCGCGGGGGCGTGAGGGGGGGATCTTTTGATCCCCTTTTTTCTTTTTAATTCGTTTCGGTCTTTCGTTTCTGAGCGCTCATATCACCATACCCATTTGCATCGTTTGGTTGCATTTTTATTTGGAGTTGGTGGGATTGGATGATTGTTGTTGAAAGCCACACACACAATGGTGGATGGGGCGTACATATTCGGCTGAGGGAGTCGGAGGAGTCTTGATCCGTCGGGTTCGAGATAGGGTCTCTGGATCTGGGTTTGGAGTTCATCGCTGGGTTACGGATAAGACAGAAATACAGAGAGAGGCATAATTGCATACTATACCCTTGTGGACAGTCTCGAATACAAACTTTGTCAGTTCAATTCATTCGATCCACTAACGCATTACTCGCGCGAATCGACTCGACTACGGAGCATGTCTTCCCCCGTTAGACGTTGGCGACGAACCATATCTGTCGTCACTTGCGCAAATCGGGTAGCGGTTAACGATTTACGAATGTGACTATCAGCGGCCATCGCGGAGCCGTCAATCACGGAAGAATGATCGCAGCCTTGAAAGGCGCGACAGCGCAAAATTCCGAATCAGCAAGCTACGAGAAGAGTGGAGATCGTCACAGCAAACCGGAAGGTCAAGTGAAGAGCGCCCTAGGCAGCTTACGAGTGTGCACTTGGGCATCCAGAAAGCTCAAAGCAGCGTGGACTCCCTTGTTCGGCAGTCGTGAGAGACGCGGAGACTGTCATGTGTCAGCGGATAGTGAAGTGAATGTCAGCGGATGGCTTCCGCGGTGCTTAGGTCTGGCACGCGTCTTTGTCACGAGGACTGGGATGCTTGTTGGAGCTTGCGTGGAGTCGTGATTATCCTGCAATGTCAGTCTACTTCTCCATCTAACTTTGGAAATGTGGAAGCACGGGCGAGGAATCGTGCACAAGGGATATCTGAATCAAGGGTCGCGAGCACAGGACGTCATAACAATTTTACTCATGATACTTTATCGTAGCTATGAAACTTTGCAACGATCATAGTTTTAGTCACCAACACTGAAGAGCACTTCTTAGAGCTCGATGACAACCTTCTTGGCAGAGACACCCTTCTTGTTAGTCTCGCAGCCCTTCTGCACATTCTCCAGCCCCTTGCCAACAACAAGCGGCTCCGGCACAAGCCTGAGCTTACCCTGCTGCAGCGCCTCCTGCACGTAGCTCTTCCAAACCGGGTGGGTGACCTCCGAGATACCAAAAACATTGCCGACCTTGACAGCATCCGGCACCTTCTGCGGCCCAGGGAGGGTCACGGCGAGGTTGCCGGCGCCGCACTTCTCCATAATCGGCACGGTGATCTGGTAGCTGTCCTGGGTGGAAATGGCGTCGTACACGCCGATGAAGTTGCGCGGCTCGGCGGCTTTGACGGCTTTGGCGACGTCGTCGACGACGCTGGAGGAGTTGTAGTCGAAGGCCTCGCTGGCGCCGAGCGAGCGCACGAAAGCGTGGTTGCGCTCGGAGGCGATGGCGATGACGTGCGCGCCGGAGGCGACGGCGAGCTGAATCGTCAGGGCGCCGACGGAGGAGCTGGCGCCGTAGACGACGAGGGTCTTGCCGCTCTGCGTGGGGGTGAGGGTAGGGTACTCGAGGCCCATGAAGCCGTTCTGGCGGGATCCGTAGAGGCCTGCGGCGGCGGTGTCGAGGGCAAGGGGCAGGACGGAGGCCTCGTTGAAGCTGGCGCTGTCTGGGATCTTGCCGACAATGGCGGCGGGGGCGGCGGTGTAGAGCTGGAAGCCGCCGTGCTTGGGATCCTGGGTGGCCAGGCTGATGGCGTGGGCGGAGACGCGGTCGCCTTTCTGGAGGTGCTTGACGTTGCTGCCGACCTCGACGATCTCGCCGGCGACATCGCAGCCCAGGACGATGGGCCACTTCTGGATGAACATGCCGGTGTCTTGGATCTTCCAGTCCACAGGGTTGATTGCAATGGCGTGGTTCTTGATCACGACCTCGTCGGCGTTGGCCTTGGGCATGTCAGCCTCCGCAACACGGAAGGTCTGGCCCTTGCCGTCGAGCCATGCTGCTTGGTTGGACATGGTGGTTGTTTTGTTATATAGTGTTGATTGAGTTGTAAGGTATGACTTCTCCAAGCTGTAAAGTCGGAGATGGGCTTTCAATTATTGATTTCGGGATCGACTGGATTGGTATTGGAGAAGAGGCAAGAGTCGATGGTAGAACTCTACAATGATGTGTTGTGGAGTGGACTGTGAAACGAAACGATGATGTCAGTCTGTCAATGGCAGAATTGTTTGAATGGTGGAGAGCCGACAGAACGACGGGGGCGCACGGTGGAGCTTTATGAAGCTTGATTCAATATCACGCTAAGCCTTCACTCGTATAACATTCTGCTTTGTCAGTCCCCCATTGCGTCGTCTGCAGGTAGTCTGCGTTGTGTGACCCTCCAAGCTCACCGGACTTTGCATCCTTCGAGCGGACACAGACGTTGCTTTGTCATGAAGCCAGCTTTCGGCGCGGAACACACACCGCAAGAGGCAACCGAGCGGGTAGAATCGGCGAAATCGATGGAATATCTATCGAGGCCGTTATCTTCAAGACGGACAACGGCGATGGATTGCGCCGATATGCCGTAGGTTGCGAAAGGAAATAGCTATCCCCTGGAGACGTGTTGTTGCGAATCCTCGTTGCTTGAGGCTTCAAGGGTTAGGGTCCAGACTGCCCTTGCTGTGTGGTGACTATTGAAGGTGGTGGACGGTGAAATCCCTCAGTGAGGTGAGAATCTGGGATTGGTTGAATGAACTCCTAATTCACAGTGAGCTTCTCTGAGATGATGGAAGGACTGAGGATCCGTTCGTTCTCTGCACCACTCATTGTGTGGCCGGTGTACTGATTTCAACAACGCGTATGCCGTTGTTGACCTCGTCAAGTCGCAAAACCCCCAGTGTCACTTTCGAATGCCCTTTCGCCGCTCGTTATTGCCTGCTTCGTATAGCCCTCAAGCATAGCTAACAAGTACTCACTGAGTGCGTACTGCATCAACCATAACGAACTGGTCTTCAGCTCCCACGCACAAAGCCCGACCTTTCATATGCGCACCAGTGAGCCCAATGCAAAGACTGGCCGTCACTTACATGAATCACGTGCCCCGCACTCTAGGATTCAAAAGTGTCGTCAGATGATCAGTACGCTGGTGAGCATCAGATGCTCCGCGGGGTCGCTCAATAACATTCATGTGCTTGACCGAAGTGTTCACAGACCCCATCACTCAAAAGACGCCCATTTTCATTCCCTCACCCCATCAGCCACTGTGCTACATCACAACATCACCGCCAGCTCCTCGCTCCCTCTTTTTACTTACTCCATAGTCGGCGCTTCGATTTCAATCAAACCATGGCCGACATCCTCGCCCTCCACTGCAAGATCGCCGCTCTCGAAACGGAGCTCCGCCTGACCAAAGAACAACTTCAGCAACACCAGAACGGCGGCATCCAACTCGTGAACCTGCTCGGTCAAAACAATCAAGGCACCCAACCGACCGACACTTCTTCAGCGCAACAGAAAGAGATCGCAAACCTCCGCTTTCAACTCCACGATGCAGGCGAGCGCAATGAAGAACTGGAGAGGTCCCTGAAGGCTGTGAGGAGAGCGAAGAATGTGCTGCTGAACCTCAGGGAGAAGGAACGTGCCCGTGCAACCGAGAAGAACGCAAAGGAGGACGGCAATGTGCGCTTCGAGACTGGGTATCCGGAGTCGTGCGCTGAAAGTCTCACCGACGGACCAGCAGTCGAGGATTCAGCAAGCCAGGTGCCGAATTACGGATCGAGGCAGCAATGGGCTCGCGCTCAAGCCAACCTCAATTCCACTGATACCAAGTCTGGTCGCGCAGACCCGCCACCAGCAACCAAGTACTACGGCGAGAGGGCTGACTACTTCGCTGCGGCCCCTCGGAGCAACGAAAACAATGTGAAGCAGATACCCACTGCTCATCAGAAGCCCAAAGTCGTCACTCCTGAGGAAGCCCCCATCGAAGGCATCAGGTGCGAAGGCTCCAATGGACGAGTCTTCTACATCACCCCAGGCTCGCCTGACGAGACAAATGGAATGCCAAGAGGACCTGCAAACGGCCCTGGACATCAGCGTACCATTGCCCAGAGGCTGAGGGATCGATTCGCTCCTCACGAGCACAATCGCCTTGCTGGGATTGCCTGCTGGGTCGAAGACCTGAAGGATGATGAATACGAACCATACTGGCGTGATTATGCGGTGGAGCACAATAGACACTCTGCTGCAGAATGGAGAGCGTACTATGAAACTGTGATCCGCCCGGTGTACCTGGAGAAGCTTGCGAAAGCAAAGCGCGATGAGAACGTCGCCAGCTGGAGGAAGTATGCGGAGGATCAGAAGCGCAAAGCTGAGCAAGGAGCGCGAGAGATTTTCCAGGGCGGCGGTGACGCGAAGAAAGGACAAGCAAGTCCCTCGGTTGATCGTAAGGGTGTTGCTGAACCCTGCTTGCTCGACATGGACGACTTCACGTCCAGCGGTAAATGCGTCGGAAGTACGGGCACGGGATTGCAATCCCCAATCATCCCCAAGGCTCGTACGGTTGAGGCTCCAAGGGGCAAACACGAAGAACCCCAATCTGAAGACTCTGGCGATAAGAAGACCACTGACTCTCGCACTCCCGATGTCGTGGCGAAAGACTCCAGGGCCGATGGAATTGCCGAGAACAACGAGGTTGGAAGGTCTGAAGACATTCAAGCACCTACCAAGCCATCAACCACTGGCCCCACGACGATCACCAATCCGGACAATGTCCCTTCGCAACCCTCGGTCATCGAGACAGGCACAGCGCGCCCGATGCACATTCGTTCCTACAGCAAAGAGGAAGTCAAGCGCCAGAAGATCTCCCGCCAGGACTCCAAAGCGTCGATGTGCTCTGCTCAAGATGAGACCCCCGTTCACACCAACCACCAGCTCTCAGCCTCTATGCACGCCCCCAAACACCCCGTCGTGCCCAGACCCAAAGCCACCCTCCCAGGGCATCAACTCCTCTCCCGCAACGGCACCTCCTCCGATCCCAGCCTCCGCCGCACGATCCTCATCACCGGCATCCCTACAACCACCCCCCTCACCACCGTCCTCGACAACATCCAAGGCGGCCGCATCCTCCGCATCCGCTACATCGACACAGCGGGAATGCAAACCCGCCCCCGCATCGAATCGAACACCGTCCTCGTGGAATTCATCGCCAACGACGACGCGCGCCGCTTCTGCACCTCCTACACCAAAGCCCCGATGCTCTTTCTCTCCGAGGGCAAAACGCACACCGCGAGCGTGACCCTGATCCCAACAGCCAGCAAGCCGATCCCCTTCTCCCTCTCGCGCGGCATGCGCGAGGAAGGTTGGTCGCGGGCGCTGTACGTGCACGGGGACATCAGCGCCGAAGAGGTGGTCGGGAAGATCGCGAGGGCGTGGGAGGCGCCGAGGGGGCCTGTGAGGACGAGCGAGGAGAATGGCCTGGTGACGCTGGAGTATGCGGCGGTTGAAGACGCTGTGAGTGCGTTTGAGGTGCTCGTGCAGGAGCAGGCGGTGAGGGGAATGGGTGTGGGGTTTTTGCCGGATCCGTGTGCGAGGGTGAGAGTTGTTGAGGTTGGTGAGTGAGAGATGTTGTGGCTGTGGCGACCCGGCCATGAGGCCTTGGGTGAGATGTGGGGATGGGAGTGTTGGAGGTGAAAATGCTCGAACGGTGTGTCGAGATGTCTGGAATGCAAGTCTATCAGTGAGCAAAGAAGCCGAGTAACCAAAGAAATTCAATCGGTCTACGAATCTTCAACGTGTCAGCAATCATTCCAACAACTCATCTGTCCCGTCTATCTTCCAGACAACATTATACCCCCTGCCAAACCCTCCATTCCACCAACACCCGCCCAACCCCTCACTTCCTCGCCGGCCTAATCATAAGCGTATGCACCACATTCTCCGCCCTCCCCCACTCCCTCGCATCAAAATCCATCACCCCGACCTCCTCAAACCCCCACTTAGCATACAGCCCCTTGCCCTTGGGACTACTCTCCAAATACGCCCTGAGGCCCAGCTCATCCGCCCTCCTCAGCCCATCCTCAAGCAACATCGCCCCGAGCCCCTTCCGCTGATGCTCGGGATGCACGACCAAAATCGACAGCAGCATATACGGCTGCCCGGCGAAAATCTCCCGCCTCTTGCGCCCCAGCTCGCCAAAGAAAGCGCCCATGGCCTGCTGGTTCGCGCCCGGCGGCGGCGGCGCGCGCCGCCCGTCTTCCTCCTCTCTGTCGAGCTCTGCCTCGGACCGCTCGCGCGCGTGGATCTCCCACTTGGCGGTCGCGACGACGGTGCCGTCGGCTTCGACGGCTTTGACGAAGAGGAGCTCGTCCGGGTGCGCGGAGGCCTTTTGGATCGTTTTGAGGTTCTCGGCGGTCATGTGGGCGGCGGCGGCGGGCGGGCAGCCGCTGGGGTAGAAGACGGACATGAGGTCGGGGCCGAAGGCGGCGTTCATGAGGGCGGTTTGGGCGGGGGCGTCGGGGGGTGTCATGGGGGAGAGGGTTATGGGCATGTTGGCGGTGGTGGTGAGGGGTTTTGTTGGTTTGGTTTTGTTGGATTGGTTCGGGAGACAGGTGTGGGTTTGTTGTGTTGTGGTGAGGCGGAGCGTGTATGGTTGTATAGTGTAGTGTAGAGTGTACAATAGATAGGTTTGGAGATATAGACGGAGAGAGAGAAGCAGACCTACCGGCGGCTGGGTCTATATATCTTGACGAGACAAGGTGCTATACGAAGGTAGACCGGTACGAGGATCTAGTCGGTACGAGCGCGAACGAAGGAACGAGTCACCACGCTTTTCTGGAGGTTAGGTTGCGCTCGGTGCTGGGGTCCGGTGCCTCGGAGCCTGGAGGGACGCGGCGGTCGACGAAGTTGGCAAGCGGGGGGTTTTGGGAATGGAGGCCGCGGGTTCCGAGGATCTCAGCTGCCTTGAGATTATGTGAGCTACCTACGTACGCAGCCACTGCTAGTTTTTGTAACCACTGACAGAATTGGTAGAAGGTTTGAAGCTCAGCGAACGACGTGAGCCGGATTCGCATACCACAAGGTGCCGGCTCCGCGGGACGCGACATACGTACATAGAAGTATCCGATCAAATGCTCGGGTTGACGAAGGGAGTTGACATCGCCTCGGTCGAAGCATGGTCTTTTAAACGTTCTTTCGAGAGTCTGTATACGACAAAGCGTCTGATTAGTCATATCTCTTGGAAGAAACATTGTGGCGAACGCTAGATAGTATCATGGAACATTCAGTACCAGCGGGGAGCAGTAGGGCCGTCATTAGAGGCTTCACAACATGAGAACCCTCGCTCAGCCGAGTGGTTCGACAACATCTTGAACAGCACGGTGATTCCATGTATTCTGCTTGTGATCGGGTTGTGTTACTTGCCGGTATTCATGAAGTGGACCAGCTTCCTAGGCGAAAGGGCCAAGGGGGTCCGTCAATTGGATATGTCTCTCCTCTCAGTGCTGCCTTGAAACGTGAATGACATGCCATCTAACCGCTTGGTGATCTCCATAAATCCAACATCTCAACAACCAATAAATCCCTTCCCATCGCCATCCCTAAGCCCTAACCCTCACCTCCGACACCGTCATATCAACGGGCCACCTCCCCGCCGCCTCCGCCTCCTCCGCCTCCCCCCACGCCATCGGCAACACCGCAAACGTCAAATAACTCGTATGCGTCTTGACCTCCGGCTCCGTCCTATGCACCAGCCTGCCCTCCCTGAACAGCTTCCTGCCCCCCAACTCCGCGCGGATCCCCTCCAGCCTCTCCGCCTTGCTCTGCACCTTGCCCGCGCCGGGCACGCCGGCCTTCCCCGCGTGGAACTCGCTCAGCTTCGCGTCGACCTCGCGCAGCCTGCTCAGCGACTCCTCGACCGTAGCCGGGTTGGAGTTGACGCCGCGCAGGCCTTCCTCTTTGATGCCGACGCGCTCGCGGCGCACGTCCAGGCGGCGGTGCTGGACTTCGACGGTCTGGATTTCGGTCCAGCCGGCTTTGCGCAGCGCGGAGGCCGTCGCGGTCACTTGCTCGATGCAGGGGGAGAAGGTGCAGATGTTGGCTGCGGAGGCGGGGTCGAGGGGGGAGTTGGGGGCGGTGCGCGAGAGGTGTTTCAGGGCGAGCCAGGGCATGGGGAGGTCGAGGAAGATGGCGTTTGCGCGGGGGGAGGTGGAGCCGGGGAGCAGGAAGCCGTCGTTGTAGACGTCGCGGTGGTTGACGTGCACGATGGGCTGCAGGCCGTGGGCGGAGATTTCGCGGCGGAGCGTGTCGACGCGGGGGGCGTGGTACTCGAAGCTGCAGACTTTGCCGTGGCTGTTGGTGTCGGATGGGTCGGACGGGTAGCCGTTGTAGACGGCGCGGGCGGCGGCGTGCGTGAAGCTGCCGCTGCCGGCGCCGGCTTCGATGAGCGTCTGCCCGGGCTTGACTTGCATGCGCTGCAGGATGTAGGAGTAGTCCGGCGTGTAGACAACTTGCGTGCGGTGGTCAAGGGAGTAGGTCCAGGACTCGGGCGTGGGGGGCAGGACGTGCATGAATCCGGACCCGGCCTCGACTGCTGCTTTCAAGGGTGCCTGAGGGGGGTTGACGGTGGGCTCGGGGGCGGTCTTCGTCTTCTTCATGGGTGGTTCGGACGGCTGCAGCTGCTCGTCTTCTGCTTTGCGCTTCTTCGAGTCCGCGGCGGGTCCATCCTGGGGCTCCTGCTGGGCAGATTCTGACGCTGGCGTAGCAGTGCCGCTTTTTGCATTTTTCGTTTTACGTCCTCTGGTGCCGGTGTCGACCTTGCTGGCACGTACTTGGCTGCCCCAAGGGACGCCAATCAAGGTGCTGTGAGGGTAAGAACCAAAGCGAGTGTTGGTGACCGCACCCTCTGCGTAGCCATCGTTGGCAGTCGTGCGCAACGTGACGGGAAGCAGACTGTCACGCTTGATATGTAAAATGGCCAGGGAGTCTGCCTGTGCTGTGAGTGGCGGGTGGAAAAAGGGCGATACAGCGGGCGCTGGTTGTTGCTCTACCCCTTCCATGGCGGCCATTGTTCGTGAATGCTACCTCACGTAGTGTATCAGGCTACCGACAGGCTGTCTGCAAGTATCCGTATCCGCTGGCCGACGTCGTGCTCGTCCAGCGCGTGCTCTGCCCATCGACCGATGCCGACGCGAGCCTCACAAAAAATCCACGCTATCGATAGCGCGCACGGCCCGCCTTCACATGGTTGAGCCGCGAAGTGTCTTGGAGCCGGCGGCAGAGAGGCCCAACCATTGACGCTGCCATGGAATGAGAGGAGTATTCACTGAGGGAGGCAAACGGACAGTGTCAATGTGAGTAAGTGAGTGAGTGAGTGAGTGAGTGCGTGCTATCGTTAGGCTTGGTCAATCAATTATCAGTCAAATTCAACAGAAGCTCAATCAAATGCAACAGAAACAGCAGAAACACGGCAGTGACGTAGGCGGCTACCGACAACACCCCATGGGCAGGTCCAGCTCGTCGCGGCGTGGAGAATCGGAGTTGGCTGGCGCTAGCGCGTCACTCAACCGACACCAAAACCACCCCCCCGCCCACTGCCGGCCTGTATAGCAGGTTAGCAGGTTAGCAGCAGGCAGTAGTGGCATGCATTATTTGCTGCGTGGGGCCCGTACGCACTGGGTGGAGGCGCCGGTAGCTCAGAAGCTGTCGCTCGCATGCGCGGTAAGCCCACCCGGCCTGGTACCTTGCCGATCTCTCACATGCCTTCACGATTATTTCCTCCTCCTCCGCCTCCTCCTCCTCCTCCTCCTCCTCCGCTGCACCTCCCCACCACTGTCTTCCCTGCCTTCCTCCCACCACTTCTCCCGCCCTCCACGAGGGAAGCAGCAGTGGCGGCGAGCTCCTACTCCAAACAATCCATACCACCTTGGCCTCACCTCCCATCATCTTCCTCGCCGTCCCGAATCCTGACCCCGCTACACCGTACATCTCTCCTCATCCGCGCCTTTGCTCCTCGCAGCACCAGCCAGCATTGATACCAGGCTGGCTTCCACTTCACTCTATTCTGCTCACTTTCTAGCTTTGCCTGCTTGCGCCTTCGCTCCGCTCACAGCCCCGTCCAGAGGACACTGAAGCACTTTGTGACCTGCAATTACCACAACCATGGCGCCCGCACAGATAAACAACCCTACCGTCTACCTGCTCCCTCTCCGCGATGATGGCTCTCCGGACCTGCCCGGCGACCGCCCGTACATGTACCTGCCCGAGGTCACCAACCCTCACTACTGCGTCCGCTTTGAGATTGAAGGCACCAGCTCCATCTGCCGCGAGGGAAGCCTCTGGGTGAATCTTCCCGGCAAGGGCGAGACGTTCGACCGCAAGAGTTTCAAGGAATACCAGTGCGTTCCCGCCGAGCTTCCATGAGGCTAGAGAGTCACACTGACAAGCTCCGCAGGCTGAAGCCCGACTTCAATGGCACCATCTCCATTGACGTGCCAGTGTACCAGGCTGGCGCGTTCGAGTTCTACACCACCTACACGCCTCTTCCTAAGTTCACCACCGCCCCCATTGACAAGCCCGAGCCGACGAGCACCAAGAAGTACTACATCGATGTCGCCCCCCGCCTTCACATTGGCAAGTCCAAGCTGCCATTGGACGCCATTTCCGTCATTTCCTGCTTGTCCAAGTTCATGGGCAAATACCCCGAAGACTGGGACCGCCACCTCCATGGCATCAGCGAGCGTGGATACAACATGGTGCACTTCACCCCGCTTATGATCCGCGGTGACAGCAACTCGCCCTACTCCCTCTACGACCAGCTCGCTTTCGACCCTGCCTTCTTCCCCAATGGCGAGACCGACATCTCGGAGATGACCACGAAGATGGAGAAAGAGTACAGCTTGCTTTCAATGACCGACGTGGTTTGGAATCACACTGCGAACAACAGCAAGTGGCTGGAGCACCACCCGGATGCTGGGTACAACCTCAAGACTGCCCCTCATCTGAGGCCGGCATACGAGCTTGACACTGAGATGCTCAAATACTCTGCTTCTCTTGCTTCAAGAGGCTTGCCTACGCACCTGAACAACGAGAGCGACCTTCAAAGAATCGTAGACGACATGGAGAGCACCGTCATTGGCGCTCTCAAGTTCTGGGAGTTTTACGTCGCGGATGTTGAGAAAGACTCCAAGGCAGCCACGGAAGCGTGGAAGAAGCACGACGTTGATTCTCAGCTGTCAGTCCCCGAAGACATCAGCAACTGGAGCCTGAAGCAAAAGGCGGAGTGGCTGGTTGCCAACGCTTTCGCTGGCACCGACCGCATGGGCGAGCGTTTCCGCCGCAAGACTATTCCGTCTAAGGCTGCTGCTCTGCTCCAGAAGCTCTTCGGCAAGTACAACGCTTCGGCCTACGACTTTAGCAGTGACGAGAGAAGCGCCTACGGCACAATGCACCGCTTTTTGAACGAAGTCAACCTCGCCTGGTACCGCGAGTTCAACGCCGATGTGGCAGCGATCAAGGAGCAGGTCTTCGGTCGCGCCAAGTACATGCGTCTTGAGCCCCATGGCCCGAAGATTGGAGACATCACCGACGAGAACCCTCTCATCGAGTCCTACTTCACGAGGCTTCCCAACAACGACGTTACCGCAAAGCATGACGCTGATTCTCTTGCTTTGGCGAACAACGGCTGGGTCTGGGCTGCAGATGTCATGAAGGACAACGCTGGACCGCGTTCAAAGGTGTACCTTCGCCGTGAGCTCATAGTCTGGGGTGACTGCGTGAAGCTCCGCTACGGTTCCGGACCGGAGGATTCGCCTTATCTCTGGGAGCACATGACCAAGTACACCCAGTTGATGGCAAAGCACTTTAACGCTTTCCGCATTGACAACTGCCACTCGACTCCCTCGCACGTGGCTGAACACATGCTGGACTCGGCCCGCCAGGTCCGCCATGATCTGGTTGTCGCGGCTGAGCTTTTCTCTGGAAACGAAGACATTGACTTCCTGTACTGCCAAAAGCTTGGCATCTCCTTCCTAATCCGCGAGGCTATGCAAGTCTGGTCTACCGCTGAAATGTCTCGTCTCGTTCACATCAACTGCGGTCGTCCGGTTGGAAGCTTGGAGCTCGATGACATCTCTGGTCTGGACAAGCCTACTGCGAATGGTGCCCTCGCCGAAGGTGAATCACCGACTGGTCACGAGGTCGTCCACAAGATCATCCCCTCCAAGATCCACGCTCTGTTGATGGACTGCACTCACGACAACGAAACGCCTATGCAGCGACGCGACGGTCGTGACACGCTGACCAATTCTGCCCTCGTTGCCATGTGCGCTTCCGCCTCTGGATCCGTGTTCGGCATGGACGAATGCTACCCCGAGCTGGTCGACCTGGTCCATGAGACCCGGCCGTACACAAGCCCGTACAGCAACCTCAAGCACGATGAAAGCATGAGGATCGGCGCCGGCGAGGGCGCAGGTAGCATCAAAAAGTTGATGAACCAGCTGCACCAGATCATGGGCATGGACGGTTACAATGAGTGCCACGTCCACCACGACGGCGAGTACATCACCGTGCATCGTCTGCACCCCAAGTCTCGCAAAGGCTACTACTTGATCGCGCACACCGCTTTCCCTGGCTACGGTAACGGAAACGGCGGCTTTGGGGCACAGACTCTTACTGGGACGAAGGCCAAACTTCTTGGCGCGTGGAACCTGGAGTGCGATCAGAGCGAAGAGGCCAAGAAGGCGGCCATTCACGACAAGGTGCTGCGTGGTGTTCCTTCTCACACCAAAGACATCCGCGGGATCAGGATAGACGGCGAGGGCCATGATAGTGTCATCCGCGTCCCGAACAACTTCCCTCCTGGCTCCATCGCTGTGTTCGAGACCTGGATTCCTGCCGCTGAACACAGCGAGGGCCTGGACAAGTTTGTCACCTCTGGCGCGCGCGATGCGTTCAAGGACGTTGGGCTTACTGATCTCAACGCCATCATGTACCGTGCCGATGCTGAAGAGCGTGCTGCATCCGGTGGTGCCGACGGCGTCTACAGCATTCCCAACTTCGGCCCCCTCGTCTACTGTGGTCTGCAGGGCTGGTGGTCGGTGCTCCGCGATGTCATCGCGAAGAACGACCTTGGCCACCCCATCTGCGAACATCTCCGCAATGGCCAGTGGGCTCTCGACTACATTGTCAACCGCCTTGACAAGCATGCCCAAGACCCTCTGTACACCAATCTGAAGGGCCCCGCTGACTGGCTTCGCACGCGCTTCGACGCCATCCGCAAGCTCCCCTCGTTCCTCCTGCCCCGCTACTTTGCTCTTGTCATGCGCACTGCCTACAAGGCTGGTTTCGAGCGCGGTATTGAGTTGATGAACGACAATGTCAAGCACGGTCAGCACTTCCTGAAGTCATTGGCCATGGTCTCCTACCAGGTCCAAGGCTACACGCCGAACGCGTCGCTCTGGCCCGATAAGCTCGTGCCGTCTCTCGCTGCTGGTCTTCCCCACTTTGCTCAGGACTGGGCTCGCTGCTGGGGTAGAGATATCATGATCGCCATGCGTGGTCTCCTGCTTTGCACAGGCCGCTACGCTGATGCTCGTGAACACCTGATGTGCTTCGCCTCCGTCGTCAAGCACGGCATGATCCCCAACCTTCTGGGATCGGGCAAGCTTCCTCGTTACAACAGCAGAGATTCTGTCTGGTTCTTCCTGCAGAACATCCAGGACTACGTCACCTTGGTTCCCAACGGTGAAGAGATCCTGAAGGAGGAAGTCAAGCGCCGATTCCTGCCCTACAACGACGAGTGGTTCCCTTGGGACGACCCCCGCGCCTACTCCAAGACCAGCACCATCGAAGACGTGATCCAGGAGTGCCTCCAGCGCCACGCCTCCGGCATGCACTTCCGCGAGTACAACGCCGGCCCCAACCTCGACAGCCAAATGCTTGACCCCGGTTTCAACATCGACATCGAAGTCGACTGGAAGACCGGCCTAATCTTCGGTGGCAACGAGTGGAACTGCGGCACCTGGATGGACAAGATGGGCGAGTCGACCAAAGCCGGCAACAAAGGCCACCCGGGAACCAGCCGCGACGGCGCCCCCGTAGAAATAACAGGCCTACTCTACAGCGCCCTCGCCTGGGTCTCGCAGCTCAAATCCGCCGGCCACTTCAAATACGACGGTGTCACCACCTCCGCCGGCGACCTCATCACCTACTCCGCCTGGGCCGCCAAGATCAAGGCCTCCTTCGAGCACTGCTACTACATCCCCGCGCACGACGCCGACTTCCCCCACTTCGACATCAACCCGAAGATCGTCAACCGCCGCGCCATCTACAAGGACGTCTACCGCGGCGCCAAAGAGTACCGCGACTACCAGCTGCGCCCCAACTTCCCTATCGCCATGACCGTCGCGCCCGACCTCTTCGACCCCGCCCACGCCCTCGCGGCCCTCGAGCAAGTCGACGCACACCTCGCGGGCCCCCGCGGCATGGCCACCCTCGACCCCGCCGACCACGAGTACCATCCCAACTACATCAACAGCGACGACAGCGAGAACTACCACACCGCCAAGGGCCGCAACTACCACTCCGGGCCCGAGTGGGAGTGGCCGAGAGGTTTCTTTTTGCGCGCTCTGCTGAAGTTCGATTTGCAGAGGAGGCGCACGAGGGAGGAGAGGGTGGAGGCTTTCCAGCAGGTCACGCAGAGGCTGCGCGGCGTCATGCAGGAGATCAAGGAGAGTCCGTGGGCGGGCCTGACGGAGTTGACGAATGAGAAGGGGGCGTTCTGCGGGGATTCGGTGAGTTTTTCAACATTCCGTGGTGTTTGTGGGATAATGGTTGAGGAAATTTTGCTAATGCCGTTCGATGACAGTGTCCGACCCAGGCGTGGTCAGCAGGGTGCATAATCGACCTCTACGACGACGCGAGCAAGTATGGATTGGATCCGCCGACGCAGTGAGGGATGCGCGCTGTTTGACGACGGGTCGACGTGTTCGATTACTACGAACCTGAGCCGTGGGGGTGCGGGCTGGGTGATGAAACGGTGGGTGGAAAGTGGGACGTGTTCGATTACTACGAACCTGAGCCGTGGGGGTGCGGGCTGGGTGATGAAACGGTGGGTGGAAAGTGGATTCCTGAGACGGAGATTCAATGGTGGAAATGTTTTTGCACAAAGCTGGCGGCGAAGGACTGATAGACGTGGGAGAGACGGTGGAGAAGGTTACCTATTGTTACTTGACGAGGACCTACGTAGATACAAGAATTCGTGAACATTTTGAATTTCTATTCTGTTCAAGCTCTTTCCTGACGATTGAGCGCCAAGATAATGAAATGGCATTGTGACAAGATTTGCGCGCGAATGTTTCACGACCTCTCTGGTCGTTTTCAGTCTCCCATCTTCGACAAACTGCGCTGCTCTCTCTCTCATGAAAGTCTGAACCGTCAGGCACTGACTGACGCTGTGGTCACAATTGTGCGATCATCAGGCCAGTGCAGCAACTACACGAGGAGGCGCAAAACATTCACAGGCCTGAGTGACTGGGAGATTGCGTAAAAGGCCCGTTCTTCCATCTATGATATAGCGGGCAAAGGGAGCTGAACTTATTTCAGAAACACTCAATTAGATGTATAGGAATGTTAAAAAGATAACCGAAGGCTCAGGCGTTTTTCCGCTTCATCGGAAGTGAGTTGCGTTTCAAAATAAAAAAAAAAGAGGATTCTGAAGTATGGACGAGATACTTCACTTGCTGAGAGACGCCTCTCGACACACACCCTGGCGTTGCAATCTTCTCGCACCTGGCTGTGACAGCGCTGTACTGCCATTTCGCGAGATGCTGAAACCCCCGTCGACAGCACGTCGACAGCACGTCGACGTCCCCGACTTCAAACCCTGCACTGACTCGAGGCGAGCGTGAAGACCGGAGGTACCCCAACCGATCTTCACCCGGCCTCTCTATCCCCCGCGGGGCTCCTCACAGGCCAAAACCCCGCACCTCACTTACCGCCTTGGCGCTGTCATCAAGCATCCTTCCGCGCGTTCTTTGGCGAAGCTTGACCCCTGTTGGCAGAGCTTAGGCTTCAGCCCGCCTCGGCTGTCTAATAGCTTACCATGCGGCTCCGGCGGCCCTGAGCCAATGGTGAGCGGGTGAAGACCTCGGTGTTCGTCGCGTGGGCTTCCGATGCTGTGGGATCTGCGTGGCGATCGCGGATGTGGTTGGATGGGAGTGGGGGTTGAGAGTGGGTAAGTAGGAGGCTGTAGCGCTGTTTCTCTTCGGGTTTGGCTTTCTTGGTTCTGCCTTTTGACAACTCTGTTGTTTTTTGATCCGCTCGTTGAGTGAAGTGACGACATATCATGGCTTCGACGATGGACCATAAGCAAGACAGCGACAGCGACAAAGGGAGAGGAGTCGGCGGCTTCTCCTTCGATAACGAGAAAGGCGAGGGAACAACCCACGCCGAACACCAGGACAATCTCCATGGCTTCGACGACCCAGACGCCGGGAAAAGCGACGAAGAGCGCGCAGCAATCGTATGAAACCCCCCCATCAACACCACCTGCCTAGCTAACCACCCAACCAGGACCGCAAACTCGTCCGCAAGCTCGACATCAAAATCATCCCGTGGCTGACCTTCCTCTACCTCGTCTCCTTCCTCGACCGCACCAACATCGGCAACGCCAAAGTCGACGGCCTGCAAGAAGACCTCGACATGTCGAACGGGCAGTACAACGCCGCACTCTCCCTCTTCTTCCTGTCCTACGCCGGCTTCGAGCCCCTGACCAACATCTTGCTCAAGCGCCTGCGGCCCTCCGTCTTCATCCCCGCCATCATGGTGCTGTGGGGCATTGTGATGACCACCATGGGCCTCGTGCACAATGCCGCGGGGCTCATGGCGGCGCGGTTCTTTTTGGGCGTCGCGGAGGCGGGGCTGTTCCCTGGCGTGGCGTACTATTTGTCTTGTTGGTATAAGAGGAGTGAGTTTGGTGTAAGGTCGGCGGTGTTCTTCTCGGCGGCGGCGTTGGCGGGCAGTTTTGGTGGGTTGTTGGCGGCGGCGATTGCGCAGATGAGGGGGATTGGGGGCAAGCCCGGTTGGGCTTGGATCTTCATCTTGGTGAGTCCTTTCGGATTTTTACTCTTATATGGGATGTCCCAGATCTGATGAATTCACGGTTTTGGACATGTTCACTGACTGTTCACTTCACAGGAGGGCCTCGCCACCGTCCTCATCGGCATTGCAAGCTACTGGCTCGTCCACGATTTCCCAGACGATGCCAAATTTCTGTCAAACGACGACCGCAAGCGTGTACTGAGGCGACTGAAAGCCGACGGGCAGGCGTCTGCCGAGCGCGAGGAGTTCAAGATGGCGTACTTCTGGGCGTCGGTCAAAGACTGGAAGACGTGGGCTTTTGCCATCATCTACATGGGCTGCGACGGCTCGCTGTACGCTTTCTCCCTGTTCTTGCCTTCGATCATTCAACAGCTCGGCTACTCTAGCACGAGGGCAAACCTGCTTTCAGTGCCGCCCTACGCAGGTGAGTGACCTTACATCGGTTAAAGCTTCATCGCCCCCTCCAGTCTCGCCCTCGGCTGACCCTTCCCAGCCGCCGCAATAATCACAGTCTTCATCGGCTGGTACGCGGATCGCACGCGCCGACGTGGCCTCTGCAACATCGGCATCTCCCTAATCGGCATCGCGGGCTTCGCCATGCTCCTGGGCTCGCCCTCCTCGCCCTCCTACGCCGGCGTCAAATACGCCGGCACCTTCCTCGGCGCCGTCGGGATCTACCCGTGCATCGCCAACACGATCTCGTGGTGCGCAAACAATACCGAGGGCGTGTACAAGCGCGGCGTCACGCTGGGGTTTGTAATCGGGTGGGGGAATCTGAACGGTATTGTGGCGAGCAATATCTACCGCGCGCAGGATAAGCCGGGGTATAAGCTGGGACATGGCGTGGTGTTGGCTTACTTGGCGCTGTTTTTGCTGGGGGGCAGTTTGGTGACGTATTTTGCGCTGAGGGGGGAGAATGCGAAGAGGAGGAAGGGAATGAGGAATAGGATGTTGGAGGGTTTGAGTGCGGAGGAGGTTAAGGTTAGGGGGGATAAGAGGTAAGTTGGGATTTATTTTTTTGGTTACGGATCCTCATCATGGATCGATTGCTGATGACTTGCAGGCCGGACTTCATCTACACGCTGTAAGCGTCTCGTGTCGCCTCGGTTCAGTGGTGCGACGGGATTTGGCTACCGTGCGGCAGTACCAAATCTTGAACGAACCACTTCGACCTACGCGAATCGATCCTAAAGCGGCCTGGGAATCTCCTGTCGATATGGAGCATATCAGTCAATGAAATGTTGAGACGTTAGCTTTCATTCAGTGCTGTTGCATGGTCGTCCCCTCTTTCCGAACAGCGCCATTGCAAGTGCAGTTGCTCAAGATCACGGTTGCCCAGTGCACAGAGAATGAACCCATCTTCGCAAGCTCGGAAAAAACTTGCAGCACCGACCGAACGCATCTACCTCAACCCTCCTTCCCCTTCAATTTCACCTTCCGCTCCTCCTCCAACCTTTTCTTGAACCCCTCACAACTCCTCCTCACACCCTCACTCAACCCCACTCGTGGCATATACCCCAACACCCTAGCGGCCTTCTCAGGACTCGCATAATGCGTGCGATACCCATCCTTCACACTCCCCCGATCCAAAGTCGCCCTCCGCCCCGTAACCCACGTCAGCACCTCCAGGACCCACGCCACAATAACCGCCAGCGCAACCGGCACATGCACCCGCACGCGCGGCTCGTGCCCGAACTGCGCCCACACGAACGCCAGGAAATCCCAGAAGTACGCGGGCTCGTGGTTTGTGACGAAGATCGCTTCGCCCGCTGCGGTCCCCGTGCCCCCGGGGAGGAGGTTCTCGATCGCCAGCACGTGCGCGTCCGCGGCGTTCGAGATGTACACCCAGTCGTACAAGTTGTGGCCGTCGCCGATGATGAAGTGCGTCTCGCCTTTGGCGATCAGATCGTGCAGGAGGCTGAGGACCTGGGTGTCGTCGGGGCCGATGACCGTGCAGGGTCTGAGGGCGCAGGCCTTGAGGCCGCGCTGGGCGTGGGAGGGGGAGAGCACGAAGGCTTCGGCGAGCCCTTTGGAGCGGCCATAGTGCAGGGTTGCGAGGCCGGTGGGCGTGGTGTCTTCGTGCATGTTGTGGTAGTCGTGGTCGAGGTCGTCTATGATGGCGGTCACGCTGGAGGTGTAGACGAAGCGGGTGCAGCCGGCGGCCAGGGTGGCGTTGAGAATGTGAACGGTGCCATCGTAATTGATGGCTTTGACGCGTTCCCAGTCAGAGTCTTTGGTGCTGTAGCGGAGTTCTCTGCTGGTGACGATTCCTGCGGTGTGGACGACGATGTCCGGATGGTAGTTGGAGAAGGCGGCGTTGACGTTGGCTTCCGAGCGGATGTCGGTTTGAAAGAATTGGTCGATAAGCTGCCGTGTGTCTTCATCCGGTGGATGGATGTCCAGGGCGTCGATGGTCCACGTCGGGTGTTTTTCGTTCAATGCTTTGATGACGGCGCGTCCGAGGAAGCCGCCGCCGCCTGTGACGAGGATTCGGAACGTTGCCATGTCCAAATTATCACTGCGGTCCATCAAAACTTCACAACATTACCACTATGCACCGCGATGAGTTTGCAGTAATTGCAGAGGCTGAGGTCAACGCTATCGTATGATTCGACATTTCGAGGATAGTGCTTATTCATCCTCCGCTTCGATGTCTCGTTTCGTCAGATTTGCCACCAATCCCGTCATGCAAACATAGGTCTTCACAGAAACGGAGGAGAATGTGAGAGAGACCTTCTGCAACACTGTACAGAGTGCTGAATTTTGTCGTGCTCATGTATGCTCGTGTCTCTAGTACTACCTTTACATACGCTCTCTTCTTCTCGGAGCAGCGCGGATGATGTTGTCCACGCGAAGCAGGAGCTCGGCAGCCTCGGATGCCGAGTTGACGACCGCGCGCTTCAGCTTGTAGCTCTCGACAACACCAAGCTGGCGCATGTCTGCCACCGCGCCGCCCGGTGTCATCAGGTCGAGACCCGAGCTGCTCATGCCAGAGTAGACAGCCTTGCGCAGGCGGGCAACGAGGTCTGAGGAGTCGAGACCGGCATTGTCTGCGAGGATGGTGGGGAGCTGGCGCAGAGCCTTGGAGAAAGAGTCGACGGCGAGCGCTTTCTTGCCCGCGACGTTCTGCGCCGCCTGGTCGACGGCCTTGGCCATGTTCATCTCTGCCGAGCCACCACCGAGGGTGGTGCGTGGGTTGGCGACGGTCTGCGAGAGGACGGCGAGAGCGTCGTGGAGGGAACGCTCGGCCTCGTCGAGAAGCTGCTCAGTGGCACCGCGGAGAACGACGGTGCAGGCCCTGCCGGCTGCGACGCCAGAGAAGCGGATGAGAGTGTCCTCACCGATGATGACCTCCTCAATGACATCGCAGTGCCCAAGCTTGACGTGCTCAGGGTGGTCGAAAGTGCTAGTGATCTCAGCGCCAGTGACGAGCGCGAGACGCTCCACGCCGTCGAAGTCGGCGTGCTCGATAGAAGCAATGCCGGCGTCAGAGAACAGCTGCTCGGGCCAGTTGTAGATCAGCTGCCTGTTGACGAAACAGTTGATTCCGTGACCCTTGATACGCTCAACCTTAGCCTTCATCTTCTCACGCTCTGCCTTCTCCAGCTCAGCCAGCTTGCCCGTTCCTTCAACCTTCACTCTCGCACCGAAGATCTTGACCTTGTCCGTGTCCATGCTAGTGTTCGCAACCATGATCTTCGCGTTCTCCACGCGCTTTGGCTGGTTCACGCCGAACTTTTTGTCCAGAATGAATCCAGGGTCGAGGTATGAATCTGAGAGCTTGCCGCCGGCCTTCTTGATGATCTGAATGTTGGTGAGATCCGTAGCACCGCGCATACGGAGCACGGCATCGGTAGCGAGGTTGGCAAAGTATTCGCGATCCTGGGAAAGGACCTTAGAGCTCAATGTCGTGCGTGCGATCGAGACGAGGTCCTCGCGGAACTTCTCCTGGTTCGAGCTGTTGTCAACGCTCGACTCCTCAAGTGCCTTCAGCGCTGCCGCGCTCGCTATCCGGTAACCCTCAATGATCGTCTGCGGGTGAATCTTCTGGTCCACAAGCTTCTCGGCCTCGCGAAGGAGCTCAGCGGCCAGAACAGCTACACTCGTAGTACCGTCTCCCACCTCGTCATCCTGCACTTTTGAGATGTTGACCAGAACCTTCGCCGCTGCGTTGTCGAGTGCTATGCTCTTAAGGATGGTTGCACCGTCGTTTGTGACCATTACCGTGCCTGTGCTTGCCGACTGCAGAATCTTGTCCATGCCCTTGGGGCCCAGTGTTGACTTCACAAGGTCGCCAACTGCGATCGCACCGACGAAGGAGCCTTGAAGAGGTCAGCATGAAGTTCTGGCACGGCTTCACAGGCGCAAAACATACTAAGACGGGCGTTCTCGCCCTTCTCCTCCTGGACATCCTCAGCGAAGATGCTAGCCTGTGCCAGTGTCAGTCGACATTCGGCGAATCGAACACAAGCCAGCGTACCATTGTAGTGAGTTTGAGCCGTCCGGATTGTGTATTAGTCGGACGGGAGCTCGATGTGGGTGGTGAGGGGGTATTTGGAGGGTGTTGGAGGGGTCCAGGTGTTTCTGTCGGCCAGCGGGCTTCCAAACTTTCCAGATTCGCGACTCACGTTGCTCGACGCGGAGACTGTGCGCCGGGCGCCAGCCTTGGGGAGCTTCGGCCTGCGAAACAACGTCACTAATCAACAAAAAATCCCTCTTCTGTCGCAACAATGATCAAGCGATCGGCCGATGAGCCTCTTGAAGAGGCGACCACTGTTGCATCTCCTGCTTCGAAACGGGTGCGAGTCGACGATGTTGCGGACCAGGATCTCCCTCCGCCTCCCCCGCCAGCAGAGCCCTCGGTCGCAAACGGTCACTCGGCCTCGAATGGCGCGCAACCAACACAACGAAGCTCTGAGAATGATCGTGCTGGTCTTGAGGACCTCGACGACGAAGACCTGGACGAGCCCGTGCCTAGCGCGCGACAACGAGAGCCCGCCGAGGGCTACAGCGACCTATACCTCGATACCATAGACCGCGCGAGATTGGACTTTGATTTCGAAAAGCTATGCTCGGTGACCTTGAGCAATATCAATGTTTACGCTTGTCTGGTGTGCGGCAAATATTTCACAGGGAGAGGGCACAAGACGCCGGCATACTTCCACGCGCTGGAGGTAGGCCACCATGTATACATCAACATGGAGACGAAGAAAGTTTACGTGCTGCCTGAAGGGTACGAGGTTAAAAGCGGTAGTCTGAATGATATTAAGATCGTGGTGGATCCAAAATTCACGCCTGAAGAGGTCAAGGCGTTGGACAAGCGGCGAGAGCCCTCATGGGACCTGCTAGGAAAGAAGTACATACCCGGGTTCGTCGGCCTGAACAACATCAAGGCGAACGATTACCACAATGCCGTTGTACAGTCACTGGCACACGTGGCACCTCTTCGCAACTTCTTCATGCTTGAGGACTTCTCGTCAAGACCGCAGCTGGCTCAGCGCTTCAGCATTCTAATCCGCAAAATCTGGAACTCGAGAGCATTCAAATCGCACGTCAGCCCGCACGAGCTGATGCAGGAGATCAGCTCACGGTCAAACAAGAAATTCACACTGACAGAACAATCGGATCCCGCGGAGTTCCTCAGCTGGTTCTTGAACAACCTCCACCTTTCGCTTGGCGGCAGCAAAACAAAGCCGAAGTCCTCCATCGTGCAAACGATCTTCCAAGGCTCCATCAAAATCGAATCGCAATCTATCACCGCGCGCGCCGACGCCGGCGATCGCCTGCGCATCGAAGACACGGCGATCAAATCGCAAACATCCCCCTTCATGATCCTCACGCTCGACCTGCCGCCTGCGCCTCTGTTCCAGGACGACACGGACAAGAACATCATCCCGCAGGTGCCCCTGACGACAGTACTTAACAAGTACAACGGCATCACGGCACAGGAGAAGATGAACAACCGCGTGCGGTACCGCCTACTACACCCGCTGCCGCCGTTCCTGATCATGCACGTCAAGCGCTTTGAGTCCAACAAGTTTCTGCAGTCCCAGCGTAACCCGACCATTGTCACTTTCAACCCGCGCGCTCTCGATATGTCGCCGTACGTCGAACCCAATCCCAAACTGCACCCGCTCAACGAGCCGATCATCTATGATCTCGTGGCGAACATCACGCACGAGGGTGTCAAGGTGCGGGATGACTCGGTCGAAGGCGAGGCGGAGAGGAAGGTGTGGAGGGCGCAGGTGAAGGAGGGTGGTGGCGAGGGCGCGCAGCAGCAGTGGTGGGAAATGCAGGACCTGTATGTTGATAAGGTCAATGCGGATCTGTTGAGCACGAAAGAGGCCTATGTCATGGTCTGGGAGCGGAGGAAGACTGGGAAGGGGAAGACGAAGGCGACCTGATTTTTGCCAGTAGGGAACATTCGTAGAACATGACAAAGAGGTATTCCCTTGGAGCAAGACCGTCTGCTTGGAGCCCTAGTGCTTAAATTTGCGGCCTCGTCATGTCCTACACGAAGGAAATTGGACAATCCATGATGCAGCTTTAGAGAATCGATTGACTCTCTCCCACCGCCGACGACTATCATTTGGTTGTGATGCTCAATACCAAAATGGAGCGGTCACAAACCACTTGTGATCCTCCCCAGAACCACGAAAACCACAGAGTCAGGCATGCGAAAGTCTTTGCCATCGTCTCGTGAAAATGCCTCAAGACAGCGCGGTGCCATCCACAGAGGAATCGCCAAGTTGAGAGGGAGATGCAAATGGAAGATCGCTGGTGTGATCGCAGAGGCGACTTCGGCCACACGCGTACCACCAGTGACTCGTATTTGAGAGATCTGAGAGACTCGAGACGCTTGGTCACGCTTCTCTCCTGGTGGAATGCGCTGTTAGCAATCGGAACGTTCGAAAAGCCGCCTCTTGCTACGATCGGTCTCGCCGAAAACGTCGTAATGGGCCATCCTGACGTACTTTTTATTGCAAAGGGATAATCGACGCCTATCACGAGCGCTCGTCTGCACACAAGCGTTGCCGTGATATATTTAGCCCCAGCCAGTTGCCTGACGTCCGTCCGTAGATTGGACCAACGGAGCAATGGCAGTAGCCTCATACGGACCCAACAGCTCGATCATCGCTTGTCGCACCTCCGGTTGAAGCCTTGCTGTCCTGTCAAGGACGGTCTCACCGCGAGAATCTCGAATGAGCGGATTCGCGCCATGGTCAAGCAGCAGCTTTGCTATGCGAACATCACCATTCGTGACAGCTCCGTGCAATGGCGTACCCAGTCCAAAGGCTCTTTGCAGGTAATAACAGTGCAGGTCTTGGTACATGATATTGTTGATTGGTGGGTGCATGTCCAGAATCATCTGGAAGACCCCTTCGTGGTCAGGTGCATCCCTCCATACGGCGTGGTGCAGCAGTTGACCGGACGAGACCGATCCGCCGCGGCGGAACAACAGTTCGATCACGTTCATAGGCGCAATCTCGACGGCTACGGAGAGTGGAGTCATGTCTAGATCGCAGGAGGCATTCGGATCTGCACCGCGATCAAGGAACCACAGTGTCAGATCAAAATCTGATACGACCATTCTGTCGAAGCTTGTTAGAGACGAAGGGCGTCACCCAGGAATGCAGCGTTCTTACGACATAGGTGGTGGCTGTGAAGGGCTCAACGGGGCGTTGATGTCCCATCCGTGGTCTAGGAGTATCTGAATGATCTTCGTGTTGTGCGTCCAGATCGCGGCCTTCATGTGCCCCTCTCCGATTTTGGCACTTCGTGACAGCAGAAACGCGATGACATGCAAGTGCTGGTGTTCAACGGCCACGTAAAGAGAGCTACCAGGCGCAGATATATGCGTTTCGGTTCCTGGGAGATTTGAGAGGTCGGTGATGGCGTCTGCGAGCAACGAGAGATCGCCTTTCTTTGAGGCATCTTCGGCCCTCTCCACAGCCTCGAGTACCTTGGGACTGGGGCCAGCTTCGGGGGGCGTATATGGCGACTTGGCTTCGAAATCTATTGATTCAAGCGCCTGCTCTACGGTAAACATGATCGTTAAGGTCGGATGATAGTTGCGATACGACTGAAGAATCCATGGGTCTCAGGTGATCTCACCCTCTGCTGTATCGGCGTGACCCATGCGCAAGGCCAATTTAGAAGGAGAAAGTACTCGTCGGTCTCCCGGCCGAAACACAGTCGTTAGCAATAGTCAGGAAGCGGCGGCGCCAAACTTCTTTGTTAATGAACATGGGGAGGATGAATCTGGCACGACATGTCTGTCCCTACTCATAACGATGGAGCGGCCACAGCCTCCCTTCACATGGGCTGTCTGCGTGGCCGTTGAGCCGTACCAAACTCAGCCTAGCCAGCGCTTTGGCTTTCTTAAGCTGCAGCCTCGCCTCCCCACGCCTGGAATGTCGACCCTGGACTTCAGCTGTGTCGCGGACCCACATGTAGTGAATAGTGTTCCCGGTCACATCCTCATCACATCTTTGTATATTACTACAGCTATCCTGCTCGTACCTTCGAGCCACAAACACCGCTCGGTGTGCCGGCGTCATGGGACTATTCGTGTTGGAAGATAGGCACCTGGAGCATGTGCCTGGTACGGCGACGCTGGACGATATCGATGAACAGAATGCGGGCGTGCAAGAGCATGGTGTACATGGAGACCTCAAGAAGAGCAAGAATGGCACAATCCTTGTACCACAGCCCAGCGATGATCCGAACGGTGTGTACAAATGCTGTGTCATCGCGCAGGCAATGTGTATCGTCTCATCTGACACGCGACTGACATACCAATATCTAGACCCTCTCAACTACCCCCTCTGGCGGCGGGACCTGATCACTACTATCCTCTGTCTCGCCTCTGTCATCGCATCTACGCTCTCACCCCTCTTGGCCGCTAACACCCTCTCCATGGTCCTCTACTACAACACCCCCGCTTCACCTGGTGATCCGCGCCCACCCCAGCGCTCTTTCACCGACGTCGCTCTGCTCACTGGCTATCACCTGCTCGGAGTGGGTGTTGCGGGATTCGTCTTTGTGGCTTCTGCTCGCATCTGGGGCAAGCGCCACCTGTACCTGCTCGGCACAGTTATAATCATCATCAGCTCCGCCTGGGCCGGCGCCTCAGGGCGCAACTACGGTAGCCTGCTCGCGGCGCGCTTCTTCCAGGGCGTTGGGCTTGCACCCTTCGAGGCTCTCGTGAACGCAAGCGTCGGCGACCTGTACTTCGTACACGAGCGGGGGAAGCGTATGGCAGTCTCGAACCTGGCAGTATTTGGCGGCGCGTTCCTGACGCCCGTCATCGTGGGCAAAATGACTGCCTCGCTCGGCTGGGAATGGACGCACTACTTCGTGGCCATCTTCGCAGCGGCCATGCTGCCCCTCCTCTTCCTGCTCGTACCAGAGACCGCCTTCAAGCGCGACGCAAAACTCAACACCGACACCGCCATGATCACCGCCTCCTCCATCACCAACACCGACAAACAACCCCAAACCGCCACCACGGCCTCCGCAGCCCCCAACTACCCCTCACCCCGCCGCCTCCTCTCCCTCCACCACCCTCTCTTCGCTGAACGCTTAACCCCCACGCCCTTCCCCAAACTCCTCCTCCGCCCCTTCCCCCTCTTCCTCCACCCCTCGATCCTCCTCTCCTGCCTCCTCCAAGGAACCCTCATCGGCTGGACCGTCCTAATCGGCATCGTCCTCGCAGCCATCATGATCGGCCCGCCGCTCTTCTTCAACGAAGTCCAAACCGGCTACATGTACACGGGCGCGGCGCTCGGGGCGCTGATCGGGTTCATGCTCGCCGGCGCGCTGGCGGACAGCGTGCCGCGCTGGCTCGCAAAGCGCAACAAAGGCGTCTTCGAGCCGGAGTTCCGGCTCGTGCTCGTCGTGCCGCAGCTACTGCTGGGCTGCGGCGGGCTGTACGGGTTCGGGATCACGGCGGCGGACACGGGGCGGTACGGGTGGTTCTGGGCGGACTTCTGCTTCGCGCTCGTGGTGGCGGGGATGGTGCTGGGGGCGGTTGCGAGTGCGCTGTACGTCGTCGACGCGCACCGCGAAGTGGCCGTCGAGGGCTTCACGTGCCTGCTGGTGTTCAAGAATGTGTTTTCGTTCGGGCTGACGTTCAGCGGGTATGATTGGCTTGTGAGGGGCGGGGTGAAGGAGGTGTTTGTGGCGGTGGGGAGTGTGCAGGTGGGGGTTTGTTGTTTGGCAGGGGTTTTGTGTGAGTGCTTTCCCTTCTTTTCCATTCCTTCTTCGTCTGATACTCGGTTGAGGCATGATAGAGGTGTGCTGACCTGTATCGATCGCAGACGTCCTCGGCAAACGCAACCGCTCCTTCTTCGCGCGCCACGACATCCTCGAACTCTTCCACTTGAAATGACCGGCCCATAATACAACAAGCCATATTCTATACAAACCTATTAATAACACAAATCTATTCCCAAAGACCCCCTTCCACTTCCCCATATATTACAACTTCGACCTCAAAACCTTGACAACAAAATGCGGTCCCCTAGCCGCGATGGCCTGCTCGGTCGCCTTGAGCACCTCGTGCACGTCCATGGCTCGCAAGGGGGCGGCGTCGTCTTCGCTGTTGGAGTCTGAGGCTTGGCGGGATCTAAGAGCGGAGAAGGGGGCAGATGTCAGCGAGGTGTAAGGAAGGAGCCTGGCCATGTGGGAGCGAGCCGGGACGAGGAGAAGAGACGGAGACGCTATGCTTGACTTTCGCAGTGAGAACAGGAACAAACGAGACGGAGACGACGAGAAGTAATGAAGGAAAGAGAGGTTCGTTCAGCACTCCAATGATCATGCAGTGTGTTCATGCGCGAATCTTGCGTTTTCATTGTTTTCGTTTGTCTCGTTTGTCTTGCCCTTGCCTCGTAAGTGCATGCCGTCTTGCAGCAGCATCTCTCACGTGTCCCCGCGTCTCGCGTCTCTCGCTCCTCTGTAGAACCATGACCATGGCCAAAATGCATGCATATCGTCAAAATGAATCTCGGGGTTCAGCACTCACTCCATCTCCCTCTGCCCCTCCTCGATCAAATCCGGAATGTCCTTAGGCTCATTGACCCCCTCGAGGATATTCCTCACAGCCGTGAAGAGCGGGAACTCCTTCTCCCTGCCCTCCTTCTTCAAGAAGGCGTAAACCTCGTGCGCCGTGCTGGTACCCTGCAGCTTCTGGCCATTCAGCTCCCGCGCCTCGATCTCGTCGATGCTCTTGCCCTCGGCGACGCTCATCTTGGCGCAGCGGAAGTTGCGGCCGCCGGAGCAGGACGTGATGAGGTCCGCGACGCCGCAGGACTCCTCGGTGAAAGTCTCCGTGCGCGTCGAGGCGGCGAAGAAGGCCTTGCCGAAGCGCACTTCCTCCATGATGCCGACGCGCATGACGGCGGCCTTGGCGTTATCGCCCCAGCCCAGGCCGTCGACCCAGCCGGCGGCGAGGGCCACGACGTTCTTGAGCGCGCCGCCGAGCGAAACGCCTGCGACGTCGTGCACCATGCGCACGTGGAAGTAGGGGCGGTGGAAGAGCTTCTTCATGTTGGCGTGGTGGAGCGGCGGGAACTCGCTTGGGAGGGGCTGGAGTTTGGGGCCGGAGGTCTTGAGTTTCTTAGACTCGGGCTCGGCGCCATTGAGCTGCGAGAGGTCGAGGGAGCTGCCGTGCGGCGTGCCGACTGGGGAAGGGTGCTTGCTGTCCATCTTGGGCGGGTCGTAGGCGACGGTCGTCTCGCTCCACTTCTCCTGTGCGACCTCGTTCGCGATGTTGGCGCCCGACAGCGCGCCGCAGTAAATACCGAGCTCGCGGCCGATGGACTCGGAGAACAGCTCGCAGCCACTGTCGTTGACCGCGACGCCCTTGATGCAGCTGATGCCGCGCGCGTAGGGGACGATCTTGCCGACGATGCTCTGGCAGGTTTTGGCGATGAACTGGTGGGGGAGGTTGAAGACGAGAATAGTGGCATCCTGGACGGCGGTTGCGAGGTCGGGGTGTGCTACAATGTTCTGGGGCAGCGCGATGCCGGGGAGGTACTTGACGTTCTCGTGCAGGCCGTTGATCAGCTCGGTGAGCTTGTGGGGCTTCGCGCAGAGCGAGGAGCCCGCGTCGTAGTGCTTGCTGTTCTTCGGAATAGTGTATTCTTCCTCAAAGACCCACATGCGGACCTCCTGCTCGAACAGGTCCGGATTCTCTTGCACGTTCTCGCCAACGACCTTGGCGATTGTGGTGCCCCAGTTGCCAGAGCCGACGATAGCGACGCGGTGCTTCTTAGAGTGCACGCCGAGGCCGGCATTGTTGTTGCTGTTGCTCGCCATGTTGAGGAAGCGTGCTGCGTTCGAGAGTCGTGGGAGGGGAAAAGAGGCGTATGCGAGGAGAGGTCGAGCTCCCGACGAGAGAAAGGTTGAGGGGCGCGATAAGGAGCTGGAGCTCTTGTTGAAGCAGGCGAAACGAGCAGCGGACGATGTGTGTTTAGCGGTGGTGGTGGTGGTGGTGGTAGTGGGAGAGGCAGTGGAAGAGAAGAGGCGTGTGTGTCTCAAGAGCGGCATGAATGGGAAGTGCCTCTGCCCTCGCTCGTCGCGCCTTCTTCCTAGGGCGAGGGTCGATGGCGTCGGGCGTCGTTGAGGGCCAGAAAATCTGCGGGCCTGAGCGCCCTGCATGACGTTGGACCGAGGCTGCAGCGGCGCGCACGCGCGTGGTTTGCCCCTTGCAGTCTGACCGCAGAGCCACCCCTTCGCTTGGCCCGCCTATTCCGATCAGAAGGCCATTGTTGCGTGGCGAGACCTGTCGCTTTGACGTGTCTCGTGACAGGGCGAGACGTCACGCTGGTCTACTTCGGAGGATGTAACCCACGTCTAGCCTGCATGCGTGATGGAGATCGCCAGGCCTTACCTCAGCCCTATAGAGGCCCGGTACTCGGCATAATGTATAATCGCCTATACCCGCATTGCTCTAAATCACGGCAACGAGTAAACCCTAGATAAGCGACAAGTCGCAGGGCACGCTGAAGAAACAGCCAAAAGCCCACGCGCACCTCCGCGAGGAACCATTGTCAGATCAGGACTGTCAAAAAATTGTACTTGATACACAACGCTCAGTTTGACCGCAGACCTCGAAGTCCGGATCTAAGTCTAGAGATCTATAAAACCAGGTAGCATCCAAAATTCTGGCGTAGATTGCTCCCTTTGATCTTTCTCAAGGGTTCTCCATTTCTGCAACTCGCTTGGTGAATCCTACTCAGCCTTCTCCCTCACAGCCTTTCCCTCAGCCTTCTCCATGAAAAAGCTCCTCTCCGCCAACTTCAGCAGCTCATCGATGAAAATGATCGGCGCGCTCCACCACAGAACAATCTTCCACTCGCCCCAGCCGAGCGGCACGATGCCGAAAACGCTCTGCAAGATAGGCGTGTAGAGCAGGGCGAAGTGCAGGGCCATCGAGAGCGCGATCGCGTAGACGAGGATCATGTTCTTCCAGAGCGGAAGGGTGAGAAGGGATTCAGAAGAGGAGAGAGCGTTCATGGCGTTGAGCATTTCGATGACGACGAGGATGGACAGCGAGACGGTAGAGGCGGCGCGCGCGGAGCTGTCGGAGAAGATGTGGCAGCCGATGGAGGGGAAGATGGCGCTGCAGCTGTGGAAGTGTGTCTTGTGTGCATGTCAGCAAGAGCGGTGGGGAGATGGATTATGCTCGTGTTTACTTACCAACTGGTAGAAGGAGATGTTCGGGCCGTGCTGGTAGTACATGAACCACCAGGCGTAGCCACCGACGGTCGCGAGACCGACGTAGGTGCCAATGACCATGTACCGGAAGAAGAGCCAGCCGCTGATGAGAGGGTCGTCACGCTTTCTCGGCGGGCGATTCATGACATCGTGATCCTTGGGGTTGAAGCTGAGTGCGGTAGCGGGCAGACCGTCTGTGACCAGGTTGACCCAAAGAAGTTGGACAGGGATAAGAGCCTCGGGCATGCCGATCGCGGCAGTCAAGAAGATAGATACGACCTCGCCGATGTTGGAAGAGATCAGGTAGCGGATGAACTGCTGAGTGTTGTTGTAGATGCTGCGACCCTCCTCGACAGCAGACTCAATCGTGGCGAAGTTGTCATCGGCGAGGACCATGTCGGCGGCGAGCTTGGCGACATCAGTGCCGGTACCCATGGCCACACCGATATCACTCTTCTTGAGAGCAGGAGCGTCGTTGACACCGTCACCAGTCATGGCGACGACCTCACCAGTAGACTGCAGAAGATCGACAAGCTTGCTCTTGTGGCCAGGCTCAGTGCGAGAGAACAAAGAAGCGGTACGAGCAGCCTTGAGCTGATCAGCCTCGCTGAGAGAATCAAATTGGCGTCCAGTAAAGCTCTTGCCAGTAAGATCCTCCGTCGCACCAAAAACACCAATCTGTCTGCAGATAGTCTCGGCGGTGTTCTGGTTGTCACCAGTGATAACTACGACACGAATACCAGCCTGGCGACACTTGACGATACTGTCTGCAACCTCCGGACGGGGCGGGTCGAGCATACCAACGAGACCGAGAAGAGTCATGCCCTGCTCCAGTTGCTGGTATTCCTGAGTGCTCTTCGCACGCTTGGCCAGATCCGAGGTGACATTGTCGATGCTAGCCAGAGCCATGACACGGAGACCTTGCTTGCCGTACTCGACAACTTCGGTGTTCAGAAGCGAAGCCAGCTTATCATTCAGAGGAACGCGCTTGCCGTTGCTACCAGTGAGACAGTGAGTACAGCGGTCGAGGATCGATTCCGGCGCACCCTTGACGAGGAGACGCTGACCTTTGCCGCCATTGACGAGAACAGACATGCTCTTGCGGTCCCTAGAAAACTCGAAAGTCCTGAGTTTCTCGGCACGCTTGGTGTATTCAGCGCTGGCGAAGTGGCGGATTTGCTCGGGTCCGAGCTGAGCCTTGGTCAAGTTGAGGGTTGCATCAGTGGTGCCAATCTTCTCCGCGAGAGTCCTGAGAGCGCCCTCGGTGGGCTCACCAATGTTGTTGTACGTCTCAGTCTTAGGGTCGTAGGCCAGTTCAGCGTCGTTGCAAACCGCCGCGACCTCAGTCATCTGAGCGACAGTGGTCGAAGTAGCAGCAGGGTGGTCGATTGTCTTGCCAGCCTTGGAGACTGCACCAATAGGCGCAAAGCTAGTGCCCTCGACATCCAGTTCCTCGAGATCGTTGCCAGCCTCATTGACGTACACGATCTTGTTCACGCTCATCTGGTTGGTGGTGAGGGTACCGGTCTTGTCGGAGCAGATCACGCTACAACTGCCCAGAGTCTCCACGGAGGGCAGGCTGCGCACGATCGCGTTCTTCTTTGCCATGGTCCTTGTGCCGAGGGCGAGACAGGTGGTGATGACAACCGCAAGACCCTCAGGGATAGCAGCGACACCAAGCGACACGGCGATCTTGAGGTAGTAGATGGCACCCTTGGTCCAGTTGCCGCCGAAAGCAGGGTCGTTGAAGTGACGAATGTTGATCAACCAGACGAGGATACAGATAGCGGAGATGACCTTGGCGAGCTGGTCACCGAAGTCGTTAAGCTTCTCCTTGAGAGGTGTGGGCTGCGAGATCTGGGCAGTGATGCTTTCGTGGATGTCGCCAATAGCGGTGTTGGTACCAGTCAAGACGACGATAGCGCGGGCGTGTCCAGTCACAACGGTAGTACCGGAGAAGAGCATGTTGATCTGGTCCTGCTTCACAGCCTGCTCGTCCTTGATGGCGTCCACATCCTTGCCAACACTTTCACTCTCACCGGTCAGGATGGACTGGTCGATGCGGAAGCTGTTGCTGCTAATGCTCAGGACTCTGCAATCGGCGGGAACACGGTTGCCGACTGCGATATCCACGACGTCACCGGGGACGAGATCCTCCGCCTTGACCGATTTGATTGTTCCGTTGCGAACGACCTTGGCGTGGTTTGCGCTGTACTCTTGCAAGGCCGCAATGGCCTTCTCAGCCGACGATTCCTGGCTAACGCCGACAACGGCGTTCAAGATCAAGATGGTGAGGATAACGGCGGGGTCGACGAAGGCAGTCCATCCCTCCTCCTCTTCGAAAAGCGCGAGGACGAAGGAGATCGCAGCGCTGCCCAGGAGTATAATCACTAGTTGATCCTTGAACTGTTCGAGTACGAGCTCCCACAGGGGAGTAGGCGGTTTCTCGGGAATAGCTGATGGTATATTAGCACATGCCTCCTCTTGTTCCCAAGATCCCACGGTCACCTACCGTTTTTGCCATGCTTCGACCGCGAGGCCTCAACCTTGCTATCAGATAACCCAGCATGCTCTGTGACACCAAAATGGGCCAGAACATCGCGCGGCGAGCGCACAAATGCGTTGTCCATCTTGCTCTACTCTAGGCCTTCGGGCGGGCCTACGCTTCGTGATGTCGAGTTCCCAGTCGCAAAAGCCGAACGACGTCGGTTCTGGGGGAGAAGGGAAATGGCAGGCGGGCCAAAAGTCCGACGGGCAACGTGGTAGGATGCGGGTGGTGTAGCGATTAGCGAGCGGACGTCACTCGGAGGACTAGCAGCGATTCACCACCCCGCCGCGGCCGACAGGCACCAGCTGGCTTTTTGTGTGAAAGCCGATCGGCAACCCTCAAGGGCTCCGCCGAACCTGCAGCGGCCGCTCCCGTGTTCAGCCTCCTAAGGCCGAGATCTTCAGACGATTTGATGTCTTCGGAGCTTCTAGGTTCCATCAAGATTCATTGAAATGCAGCACCATTTGACTACCAATATTGCTCGGCACTCGATCTCCAAGTCAACTCGACCTTCAACATCTGTTTTAGTCCATATCAATCATCCACCCGCCATCTGCAGGCGAGAAACACGCGGAAACCCTGGTACCCCAGACCTCAGCCCTAACAGCTTGGCATCCATCATCCACGCCCGTGCTATTGCAGTAGCAGCTCCTATTGCACCGACTGCGACCCACCAAACCTCCCTCTTCCACCAAGTTTCGCATGCCGCGCCCGCTCGGTCCGCACGGTCTTGGGGGTATCAAGAATCTTCTCGTTCGATACGCTTGCTCCGCGGGGCGCCTCGACGTGATGTTGCAGGCAGAATCACTGGATTGAGCATAGCGTCTGCGCAGAGGCCACGACCGCAGTCTTAGAAAGCGTAGCTATGGTCTCGGCGAAGTCGTTGTGGAATTCTGATCAGACGGTCTATTACTACTGCATCATGGCAGTATAACGCCAACTATCGATCACGCCGCTTGATCCGCGCTTGGCATGGTTTCCTGAACATACACTCGCAGCTCGCGAGTACTGGGCGAAACCCACGCTTGGTCCATGGCGAGTACTTCGGTGCAGGTCAGGTACGAGAGGCACCATGGCATTCACGAGATCGGATTTCGTCATGCCATACCTTGATAATTTTTTCATGGCACACGCCGGACGAGAGCCTCAAAGGCAGCTGCATCACCCCTATTCAGCTGGCGCTGCTCAGGCTCGCCTGGCCCCAGTGAAGTCGTGTTGAGTTTCACTGAGCGCGGCCTAGGCCACAAAGCTGATCGCGTGCGTTCTGCAACAGTAGTTTTGATGCGTACCTTGGATTGATACCCACGATGACGCCACAGGCCTTGGCCGCGAGATCAATCGTAGTTGCTTGAACAAAATTACGCTGTAGCACGGTATTGCCTAGATCTTTCGCAGGACTCCTTCTTCGAAGTTCCCATCGTATTGCTATCAATGAGGATCACGCAAGCCAAAAACGGCGTGGCGCTTTGCAGCAATGCTCTGGAAGGCTCCACAGGTTCATGATGTTGTCCACCGTCAAGAAACATATCCATCATTCAATGATAGTGGTCGTAGTTGAGCTTTCCTCGATAATTTCTAGAACTGCATCACCTTCCATCTGACTGCGAAACCGCTACCTGTCCCGTTGTCGGCTCGCGGCCGAGGACCGGAGTTGGGGCACATCTATGAACGGTGCAGAGAGCTGCTGGCCATTGTGAGCGCTCCCGGGTTCCAGGACCGACTTGGTCGCCATAAGAGCCAGGTCCTCGTTGAGCCGCAGCTCGTCCTCCCCCGACCGCACCCCCAGGTCGGAGCGAGATCGATGTACGTTGAATATCTTTTCCAATCGAAAGATAATATTTCCAAAGTCATACAGGTTCCTTCTCCAAGCAACAGCTCAGCCAACATTTTTGTTGCATCCGTCCGCCCTATCGCTGACGCAGATGAAGAGCAGCCCACCGTCGCCAGTGCCGGTCTTAAACTCGGCGCTTCCGCCCGACTTTGCACACTGCACAGAGTAATTGGTAATGTCATTATCTTCCGCGCCGGTGGCCTTATCGGTACTGTACGAGGCCCAAGAGACGCACATATTCTTACCATCCCTCGACAAACACACGGAGCGCGGCTTCTGGTTGTCCCGTTTACCATTGATGGATTCCTGTAGAAGGGAGTTCAGGTAGCCTCCCATGGCCGCGGCGCCGGTGTTGCCCACGAAGGTCCCCAGGGCGTGTCCGGTGTTGCAGCAGAATTTCTGGATGTAGTTTGCGCGTGGGAACCGGCAGTCGTACCAATCGCGCTTTGTCAGTCCTGGCTCCTCCACGTAGGCGTTGAGGTATTGTTCGAAAGCCGCGTCCTCGTCTAGGTCGTCGTCGAGAAGGAAGAGGTGGAAGTCTTGTTGGGTGACGTTGTCAAAGTGGACGCCTTTGTGGAACATCGTGACGTCGGAGGTAGATGAAACGTCACGAGCGACATCGGTTGTCGGAGCAGCGTTCGCTCCAAGGTAACTGAGCAGTTGATTGCCCGCAAAACCAACGGCGAAGAACCATGCCAGACGCTTGAAAGTAGTCATGTTCAAGATCGATCGAGATGCAGCCTCCGTCTCTGGCGTTTGCAGATGTTGCGTGAGCTCTCTGAACCGATCCGCAGCTTGATCGCGGAGTCTGTCGTCGGTAGACCACTCGGTTGGGTATTCTACGTCGGTTGGAACGATGGAGCGGCGTAAGAACGCTCGAACTTGATCCTCGCCGGGTTGCAAATCTGAACAAGAACTGACGAAAGCGCAATATTGATAACAAAAGTTGAGGTCTGCCAGAGTGAACCCCGCTGAAAGCCTCTGCTTCTCCTCTTTGTTTGTTTGCGACATTTTGGGGTTTTGTTGAGTTGGAAGCGGCCGATTTATAGAGAAGGAGCCAGGTCTTTTTGAGAAGAGCGCAACCATGCTGACAGCTCCACTACGCGCGCCAACTTGTTGCTGAGAGGCCAGGATCCCCAACACACCAGTTTTTGATGGAGCTCAGATGTTCAGGAATGCCGCAGTGCCGGCTTTCTTTCTCGAATGGTGTGTGGCACTGAAGGGCTACACAAGCCCGCGGCGACTGATTATGGGGCGTTCAGTGGGCCAGGATCCATCATCCATTGAGGGTGGAGGGCAGGAATTGAAGGATTGCGGATTCAGGGTTTCACGTCTTGTACCAACAGAGTCCACTTGCCAAAAGCCAATGGCGGACAAGATTTGCCGAGCGAAGCTTAGCTCATTTCGCATGATGAACTGATTGACTAGTTTGAGAGATCACTGTGACTATGTGGGTCGGCTACAAGACGGACTTGTTGTTCCACATCTGCTGTTCCTTTCTCAGCCCGATGATGGCTTCAGATCGTTACATAGCGATACACATTTCTGCTTCCGGAATCCGCTTGCGAGTAGACAACGTAGGGCTGCCGTGCCCCTATATTATGTGAGTTGCATGCAGTGCTAATCAGACGGCAGGATATCCGACGTCCGCACCGATTGTACAATATTGTCAAGCGAGGTGAGCCCCCCTCTACGGAGAGTAGTATTGACGCCAGCAGATCAGACCCAATTTTGACCCTGCTAGAGAAGTTCTGATAATCGGAAATACTCGGAGGACCTCCACTATCCTTCAGGCGTACGCGCGAAGCCTGGTGGCCGAACCCCGGGTCTCGCCTCGCTTGACATCATTCCATTGTAGGTCGCATCCGCTTACAGTAGTGGCACCATTGCGGTCAATGACAGACTTATGCAAGCTACTACAAAGCCAGCTGATATGGTGACCAACACTGGCTTAGGATACTTACTCGTGAGAGAATAATAGTTCCTCTCACCCGTTTCCAGCTCGCGTGTCCCACCAGGCGTATGATTGGTGTTTCCACAAAATGCAATCCAGCGTTAACGGCATTCGATGCATACAAAATGAGACCGCTACGTCGTCATTATGTAGAGCGATAGACCCATCAGCTTACCACACTCGAGAGGGGAATATCCGTGTGATGAGCATCTTAGGTTTTGCTCAACGTGCCGTCATTGCTGAAGAGCACCCCATCTGTGTTGGGAATCATATACAATTTGCAGCTGCAAGTGGTACCGCTGAATGTCATTGTCAAAACCAGAAGACCTCTCGTCTTAAGCCTACGATCAGGCAGCATGAAGACAATATCGTCCAATTCCGCTGGCGATGTCTTACAGAAGACGCTGTTTTCGTAAACGTCGCAATTCTATGGTTCGTCATTGTTCTCTTTGACCTCATCCAGTGGCGCCGCTTGCGTAGCTGCCGGTGCGCCGTCTTCCACCGTTGTCCATAACGTCACGGCCACTTCCTCCTGCGTGACGACTTGTATGACTGGCTCGCCAACGACTGTAGCAACCACGACCTCTCCTGCCACGGTCTGAACTACCAATACCGTTGTGGCGGGGCCAACGCTTGTTATCACGACCGCAGCTGCTGGTATACCTCCATCGCCATCCTGTTCTCGAGATTGTTGGTCCTCTGACTGCCCAAGCTTCAGAGCTGTCGCTTTTTTCGCTGCCGCCACTGCTTCTGCTGCCTTTTTGGCTTGCAGTTTCGCTTGTGCTGCAGTCAATTGGTGTGTAGCCGCGGTGATGGTGGCTTTTTGCCACTCTTCTTGCGGTGCCGTGATGAGCATTTTCAGGCGCTGGATCGTAGTGTTAAGTGTTTGCATTTCGAGGCTTGATGACCCATTCACAGGAGTACCGTCGAGCAAGTCTTTCTCGCCAGCGAAGATAGCCTCGTGAGCTGTGTTCAGCCAAGCCTCCTGACTTTCTTTGAGGGCATGCAGGAGAGGCTGAGCCGTCTGTTCGAGCTTACCAACTTCTTCAGCAATCTTCGTCATGTCGTAGGTGTACTCCTCCTTGATAAGCACCATGTTCAACTCCTCTCTCTGCTTGTATATCACCTCCTTCTCAGCTTCTGATAACCGGCCGCTGTATTCATCCAGCTGGTTTTCAACGTTGGACAGCAAGTGTGTCGCTTTGAGCCTCAGCTCAGCCATCGCCTTCCTCTCATTTTCTCGGGAGGCTTTGACCCCATCCCAGAAATCTTTCATTTCTTCTGGATAGCTAGTCGATTTCAGAGGCAACTCCCAATCGTCCAGATGTTTCTCGGCGCGCTCAATCCAGTACGCCATGCGCTCTTCCTGATTAGGCACGCTGGCGAAGTGAACCAGCAAATCGCCTCGTCGAATCTGAAAAGGCGCTAGGGTCTGGTTGTGTTCGCTCTGGTACGTATTAAAGCACCTTTGCGGTACTAGAACAACGTTTCTCTCAAATGCCCGCTCCTTTATCACCGTGTTCATAGCACTCTGGTCACGGAACTCCAGCGGCTCCTCGGGCTTGTAGAGTCGTAGAGTGACAGTTGCCGTGAGAAACTTCACGGCCCATTGGCTGACTCGCACAGCAAAGACGCCGTTGTTCAACCCAGTCTCGTCGTCTGAATACAGCAGATGAACATCATCAAATTCTGCGTCAGGTGGCGGCAGGAATGCCTCGATCGGCACCCGCGGGTTTAGAATGACCGTGTCCGCATCAACCCAGAGCAACCACTCCAACCGCTCCTCATCTGGCTTCGACAACTCCCGCAACAGCAGACTGAGAATGTACGCCGGCTTGCTCCAATGTTCGCCCAGCAATGGCTGCCGCAGCACATGGAGCCGATATCCATGCAGCCGATCATGCTCCTCATGCGTTCGAATTGCTCTCTCCCGCAGACTATCCCCACCGAACAGAATCGTGCATTTGCCCACCCGCGTCCGCATGTCCAGCTGCTGGTCTAACGTCCCTTGCTCGAACGACGTGGGTCCAGATGCATTTGCCCCGCTCGCCTTCGCGCCGTACGGATTCCACGCCTGGATCGTATCGCTGACAGCATGATGTAAATCGGCCAGCGCACCTTTCACACTCGGCTTCCTCCTCCCCTCACCCCCTGCTGCCATCCAGTCCCCCACCGCCTCCTTTCCCCCAAAACCAACCGGCTCATGCAGCAGACCCCCAGACGCCGCGTCGTAGCCTTGTAAGACATCGTCGCTTTCTTCCGCGGGCCCTAGTGTCGTCGTCACCATCCAGCCCAGCACCACGCAGGTCAGGGCCAGAAGTGTAAAGCGGATCCTGCTGTTTCCCAGCAGCGCCGTGCGGCCTCGTATCGGCCTCAGCCAGCGGGGCAGAGAAGAGGGAGAGATCGGCGACGACGGCGAGGAATCCCTATACGGAGGCGTCGATGAGGACGAGGAGCTGTAAGATGAAGGCATCGTAGTATTTTCCGTCCTTTCTCCCTCTTCATTAGCGTAATGATTTTTCTCTCTCTCCAATCGATGCTCGCTACGCTATTCGACAAAGCAAACCAATATCCGTCACTCGCAGGTATGAGTAATGAACGAATGCTCTCAAAGAGCGCTTGGATCACATGCCAAAGGGATGAAGGGGTATTTACATGCCAGCGCACGACCACGACGTGACGCAGCAAGGCAAATGTCGCGTCCCCTCCTTCCACGGTCTCATGTATCGCCATTTTTGCAACTAGTGAGAGACACTCCCGTCCGTGGCGCACGCCTTGCGGCTTTTGTCTAATCGCCATGGCTGCATCCGGAAGGTCAGTGAGGCTGAGGTGAGGAGAGAGCAGTTCGGCGTCCCTTGCGTGACGTGACACAGTGAGCAAGGCGGCGTCAGGAGCGCTGAGGGCGTGGTTTCAGTGGGATACAGCCGTGGCTTCTTATCTGCCCTTCTGTCATACGTACAATGTTCATTATTACACCCGCGCTGCACTCTTTCGCGATGCTGTCTATTAATGCACGAATATTAGGAGAAAATTGCCACGCCCAAAGCCTCGTTAGCTCGGCCGTCCGCCTGCGATATCCCATGCTCCCTCCCAACGCCGGTCTCCGAATGAAATCAATCGCTGCTATCACTACTATCGTCGCTCTCGTCATCATCTTGCCGAATGCTAAGTTTGCGGCGTTGCTGTGTCTCATCCTGCTTCGGTGGCGCCTTCTTGGCTTTGGGGGGCGTGGGGATGTGTGCTTTGCGTAGCAAGCCGGACAAGCCACCGCCAACACTTTTGGACATTTGGCTGGTGCCAATTGAGGACGTGGGTGGCGCAGCGGACTCCCGCTGTGCAGGTGATTTGCCTTTGGCGTTCGAGCTTTGAGGTGCTGGCGTGGAAGTACTGGGATTTCGTTGCGCTGGAGACCTGTTTTGTACGGGTGTGGAAGGCGCGTGCTGGTGCTGGCCCTGGCCATCAAACGCTGTGGGGTGGTGATCGAAAGAAGAGCGACGCTCACTGCCGCTTTCGCTGCTGCGACGCACGGCGCCACGATGGCGGCGGCGGGCGCGTTTGTTTGCGGATTTTGTGCTCAGCGGAGGAGGCATGGCGGTTTTATCGTCTGATTTGACTTTATTGAGATGTGAGGGTGGCGTGCTTTCGACTGCGGTCGCTTTTCGCTTGCGGGACTGCTGTGTTGAGTTTTCCGCGCCACTGTTGTTGAGCTCTTGCAAGTTCTCGTCCGTCAAGGTATGCCGGACATCGCTGTTGGCGGTGGACAGATTGGCAACCGTGGGAAGCTCGGGCTCGTCCTCTTCGTCTTCGCCGTTGAGCTCAGGTTCGCCCACAGCGTCGACGCCATTCGTGTGCGGTACCTCGTCATCGACAGCAGTCGTATCAAGCGCTTCTTTATCTTGCTCAAAGTCGTCACCATGCTCTTGGTCAGCATCATTTCCAACAACGAGCTCTTCCCCGTTCAGCACATTGACTTGAAGTTCGTTGCGCCCGTTCGACGCACTTTCTGGGTCAGGAGCATCACCGTTTGAACCAGGCGTCTCTTCCTCATCTTCGACCTCACTCACATGTCTGTCAACATCCATCTCTTCCGGCTGTCCAAGTTCTTCATCGCTCCACACCTGCTCTCCAAAATCATCGTTCGGAACAGAGTCCGCGTTTGACTCGTCGTCAACACGGACCACGTCTTCGTCCGCCTGCTCAGCATCACCGCCCTGAGCGGGCCCTTCCATGTGCTGCACATCGACCTGCGGCAAGGCACCGCTACCACGAGAGACCCTTCGCTGCCTGTATAACCGACGCTCGGCAGCCTTGAGCCGGGCGACCTCGTTCCAATCGCCACGAGACATTGCGCGGACAGAGAGGGTCTTGATCTTGAGCTCTTCAAAGTACTCCTGGCGATCACGTCCGAGAGTTGCTGCGTTGGCGGTCTTCTCCCAAATCTCGGCATCGGTGGGAGTCGGCTCTCTATGGTTGCGAGCGGTAGATAAATCGGTGGAGCTTGGCGGGGCGGTCTCAAGCGCCTGGACCGGTTCGTTGAATGGAGGCGCAGTCGCTGACGGAGCCCTCTGCAAGTCCCTTATTCTTGATGCGTACGATGGCCCTCTAGAAGGAAGCCTTCCGGAAGCAGGGGTGGGTGCATGCGGGCTATCCGGCTCAGAAGTTCCAATTTGAGGTGACGGCTGTAGCGAGGTAGGTTGGCTACGAGGCATGTGACCTTCTCGCGAGAAGCTTGTTCGCTGGCTCGATAGGCGCAGTTCCCGTTGATTATTGCGCCTTGGGGAGGTCTTACGGATCCCCGCGTCCTGTTCAGCGTGTATCGTAGGCACGTCATTGGTTCTGGCGGACATAGTAGCTCTCTGAGATCTTGTTGTGGAAGGGTCCTGTGTCTGAAATGCTTGGCTTTCCTGGATTGCTCGGTCCTCACTCGACAGAGATCTCTGCAATTCTTGGGAGAGCTGTACGGCGGCGCGAGTGTCAATGCCGGATTCTATCCTTGAACGACGGCGCTGATCTGACGAGATCGGTGTACTGCCTTCTCCCGTTCTCATGGGTGACAGGAGTTTCCGAGTCCCCTCATTCTGTGTTCGAATAGCTGACAATGGTGTCGGTTGCGCTGCCGGCGATGGGGCGTTTGCCTTTGGTTGCTTTCTCACAGTGATTGGACTCCGCTTGAGCGTAGGTTCAGCTAACGAAGTCTGCTGTTGCTCTTGCGTCGAAGTGCTAGGCAGAACATTACCATCGTCTTCCTCATCTTGGCCATTTCTAGCCAGTTGCTCCTCCAGCATGTTCAAATCGTCTGCTGGGGTGTGCTCTTGATCTTCGTATCTAACGAAGCCATCGTTCTTGCTAGTGTCCGGTTCTTGCGCTACATACTCCGTTGAATTTGCAACGCTAGTCGTTCGATGATTACGGTCGTACTGCGCATCGAGCTCCTCGTCGGTCGGTCTCGGTGCGCCAGCACGCTGCTTGCCCTTGTCGCGAATGAACTTGAGAGTCGTCTGTGTTCTACTCGAAGGCCACATAAGACTCCCACGAGCATTCTCCTGCTCAGCAGAGCTGACCTCCACTCTAGGGCTCGACGAACGCTGCCCGTCCGTCGATGGTCGCTTTTTGCCCGTTTCAGTCTCGCTGTTTCTTAGAACCTGGGGTGGCGAACTTGGAACCTCCACGAGCCGAAACTGCCTATTAGTCGTGGCGGACGGCCGACGGGCCGCACGAGCCTGCATTGAGCGCTCGACTGGAGAGCTGTTGGCCAGTAATTGAGAGCTCTCGATCTCCGGCTCATCGGTGGTCCTCGAAGCGCGTACCGAACGCCCCTGGTCGGCTTCCAAGGCCTTGATCTGTGATTTATAGCCATCCAGCTGCTTCTGCACCTCAGACATCTCCCACCTACGGAAAAAACGGCCCTTCGCTTCTCCTGCTGGCAGACCCTCGCGAAAAGCGCGACGAAGCTTGCAGCTATCCTTTAGAGTCCAGCCCTCGAGCCGAGCATGGTTTTGTGGAAACAAAGGATTCTTTTCCGCATTCTTCCACGCTTGGTCTTGCAAGGCTAACACTTTACGGTAGACTGAATCCTCGGAACGTTTCGGAAAGTGAGTGTCTTTGATTTCGAGAGCATCATAGCCATCGGCTATGGCACGGTTCATGACCTGAATGTCGCCAAGCGGCCAAGGTCTCCGTCCTTGACCAGATCCTGGGCCAGGACTGCTATTGTCACTCGGTGCCTCGCTGACACCCTTCAAACGCTTGATTTCGGGGTTCTGCTTCAGTAACAAAGCTTGCCGGCTGCGCACAGCACTCGTCGTGCGGTGTTGAATTTCGAAAGTTCTGACTATCTCCGCTGCGCTGAGACCTTGGCGAAAGCCTTTGAGAATATAAGTATCTTCTTCGGTTGACCAAAAGCTCTTTGGACCTTGATGAGAACGTGGGTTCTTGCTAGATGACCCCTGAGTACCAGCCAAACTGTCCGACATTTTCAGCTTTGGTGTCAAAGCGAGCGTCTTTTGAACTTTTTTCAGTTTGCCTTGGTTTTTCTTCACGGTAGATGGAGCAATAATGGCGGGTGGCTCCTCTGGTGGCGGTTCGAATGAGACGTCGTCCAAATCATTATTGCCCACGATTCCCTGAAGAAGATCATCGTCCTCAATGGGATCAAATTCGTCGTCCTGCAAATTTTCTTGCTGCAAACTTTGCTGAGGCTGCGCACTTTCAGCTGTCAAAGATACTCCAGATGGCGTCAGCTTTGGACGCTGAGCAGACTCGGGTGGTTGTTGGGTGAATGTATGAGATTTGCCAGAAACAGGTGTAGGAGGAGATCGCAGCTGGTCTTGGTCGTTTGAATCATCAACGCTGGCCAGTTCGGAAGCAGCTTGCAGCTTTGAGAGCGTCTGCTTCTGCAGCCGCGGGCGACTGACGACAGGCGACACGTCTCTGCAAATTTCCGGACCAGCAGTCGATGCTCGACTTCGTTCTGCACCGGCCTTGGAAGCACTCGCAGCAGCATCTGCGGGCACAGATTGTAAATCGCGAGAGCGCGATAGATGCGAATTTTCCGGGAAGCTGTTCGGGACGCTCTCCTCTTCAACCTGCGGTGCCTGAGAGCCGGAGAGAACAATGTCCTCTTCGTTCTCGCCCTCCATACTCGATTGAATGACATCGTCACGTTTGCGCTGAGGTCGTTTCCTTTTCCGACTAGAAGCGCCAGGCAGCGCAGGAACAGCGAAGCCATCAGCATCCACCTTGGAGCCGCCTTCATCTGCTTCGTTTGGCTCGGGACTACCAGGTCCCATGCTCCTCTCATGCGATTCTATAGGCGTGTCTTCGTCCACTTCGTCTAGTGAAGCACCGTAGCGTTCTTCCTGAATTTTGCGGCGCTTGACTTGGTCCTGCTGCTCCGAGGTCAATTCTGGCCTTGAAAAGCCCGGTGGTCGCAGGCCAGATGTGTCCGGGACAGAACCGTCGCGATCGATAGCGTTCTGCAGCATAACGAGCACCAGGTCTTCCTTTGGAGACTTGGAGGAGTACCCGAGTTCTCCAACACCATCATGCGAGTCGATGTCGGCACCGAAACGGTCCTGTAGCTTGTGAAACCATCCTTTTGAGACTTCCTCTTTCCCATAATTGCGCTCGTATCGCTCCCGGATATGTTTCCAGACGTCGGCGAAAGTTTCACTGGCTCGAGTGGGCACTGCTATAATCTGCAGTGGTTCTTCAACCTTTGGTTGCTGGAATCGCCTAAAGAGTGAATTCGTCGGCCGGCGGGGCGGCATAATCTTGACGATGAAGCGGAATTGATCCTCATCGTTACGTTTTGAAGGAGCCATGGTTTCTCCTGTATTAACGGCGTCGTTGGCGACAGCAGCGTTGCCGTCGGTGGGTTGTCACGGCGGTTTCATGCCACGGCAAAGAGGATGTTCGAATCCGCTGTGAAGTGAGCTCGGCGTCGGCCTGCGACCTGAAACCTTGAAGCTCTGCGCGCCGATCGCGACTTTTTCGCGACAGCCCCACTTTTATAACTCTAAGCGCGCCGAGGGAACGCACGGGAGTAGCCGCGCGCTTGTGCGCGTTCGTGCTACTGGAAGCTTAATTTGGGAACAACGGCATTGATTGATGACATGCCAGAACGCAAACAGCTGGCGGCAAGCGGCAAGGAACAAACGACCTGTGCTGTATAGGGTTGAGCTTCGACCACCTATCAGTTTCCCCATGACTTTCATTCTCGACAATGTTACATTGATCTTCTAATACACCCAACGCCGCTATGAATGACAGAATGTACATCGGGAGCCTGCTGTACCAGGTGCAACCTGAAGAAATCCTTCAGATGGTGGATCAAAACAACATCGCCATATAGGTTCCGAGATGATTCAATCGCAGCGTTGGGCTAATCCAATCAGCGACAACCTCGACATGTCAATCGATCCGTTCTCTGGCCGAAACCCCTCATATTGTTTTGTTGACCTCGCCGACCGTGAAGATCTAGGCGATGTGCTGCAGCGTCTTCAAGGCATCCTCGTTCGCGGAAGACCTATCAGGGTGAATTGCAATATACGCAAACGTCAACAGCGCACTGGTGAAATGAGAACAAAAGATCAATTTGGCAGTTGGCGCACAATCGAGCTCCCCAATACATCCTCGAACGGTGCGACGTTCGCACTCGATCGGTGGACCCGCACAGACGCCCGCGATCACTGGACGAAGCCTGTCGACGAAGGACGTCGACTATTCGTCGGTGGCTTGTCTCACATCTCCAATCAATCCTTCGTCAACCGCGAAATGCAACAGCTGTTTGAAGGGCATGACATCCAAGCCGTCAGCAAGCGCATCCTCCCAGCCCATCGTGATGCAAGCATCCCGGCGACGGGGCAATGCTACTGCTTCGTCCATTTGGCGAGTGCAGAAGAGGCGGGGCGCGCTTCCGTGATGTTGAACGGTAAACCTACGCCTTACGGAGGCGTCTACAAAGTGAATCGAGCATATGCTCAAGCGGATCGCAAAGTATGTCGCGAACAAGACAAGCTTCTGGGAATCCACAGAGTCACTGGGCAGCCGCGGCGAGACTTGAGTGGCGATTGGAGATCCAAGACTTGAGGCTGTGAAGCCACTGGTCTCTGCAATGGGCAGAGAAAAGGCAAAACTGCCTCTTGGGCTAGAAACAATGGTCTATAGGGTATACGCTCGATAATGATAATCCAAAGCCATGTGGACTCCACAGCATGCGCATTGAGTGCCTGCTCTTTCGGGAAGACACACCAAGGGACGATGCCATTGAGTCAAATTTGCTTACAAGATATACCTCAACAGAATGCAGTGCCAACAGATGTGACTTGAGCGCAAGCCCAACTGCAGGCCGTCCGCTTGAAAGGGAGGATGGCGTCTTGGGTCAGATCGTAATAGTCATGGCCATGGAACCAATACTCAAGCCACTCCGCCCTCGGCATCACAAAAGGTTTTCTGCATGCTGAGCACTGTTCGTTTCCGTACTCGACACCTCTGGCGGCTTGCTCAAGTGCTCGAGAGACGGTGGACGGAGTGTCATGCGGCAGCATGGATGTTACGTCGCGAAGATCGTAGCTCTCTTGCGCCGAGCGAAGCACGAGCTCGAACAAGGATGGCGCGGTCGTGCTGGCCTGAGTTACCGGTGGTGATTGGGGTTCGAGGACTGGTGCCTCCCAATCGATCTCCCCACTCGGATGTGCAGCCAGTGAAGGACGGGCGACTGAGCCATCGCTGTCCAGAAACCGAATTCGAGATGGTGCGAGGAAAATGAGCTGCTCTCGACTGTTGCGCTTCTTTTTGGGCGTAGCATCTTCATCGCCGCCGTTCAGTGTTTGGCGACCTCGAAGGAATCTTGCTTCTAGTGATCTGAAAATTGCTGAAGTCACAGGTCTTTGGTTATCACCCAGCTGCTCATTTAGTTGCGTGAGGTTGGATGAGTCCATGTCTGTAGTGACCCTAGGTACCCGGAAGGGATTAGGCCTCAGGCTGACCTTGCAAACGTCCTCTGTTGAACGCAGCAAGTCCAACACATTCCAGGGTAGATGCTTCAGTCGATTCCCGGCAACGTTAAGCTCCGTTAGTCTGTCAAGCTGGGTGATGGCCGCGGGAAGCTCTTCGAGGTCGTTGTTCCGCAAACTCAAGACTGTGATGTTTCGCAATTTGAAAAGCTCAGATGGCAGAGACGAAAGCAAGTTGCCATAGAGAAAAAGTTGTATCGAGGGCGTAAAACAAGAATACTGATCCTCACTCGGCGGCTGAGTGAGGTCGTCGTGAGCATGCCGGATCATCTGATGTAGAGGCAGAAGAGCGGCGCTCGAGATTGAAGTCAAGCCGATACCAGATAAATCGATCATTTCCTTGCCGTTGTCCACACAGCCCTGTACGACCCTGGCCGCGAAACCTGCTGGATCAGTTTCTGTCGCGTCCGTCCTTGATCGCTGCTTAATAACTTCTTCGCGAGCCAGTTGCTCATGTCTGCTCCTTTCCGAACCAAAGCTTTCCAGACTGTCGTCACTCCCCATCCAAACACCACTGTCAACATTCCTAAATCCATCCTTTTTGATCATGCTCTTGCGTAAGTCATGCCTTGATCTCCGTGCCATGTTCCACCAAGGACCTTTGACCAGCCGTTTGCGCTTCGGTTGCTCCTCATCTTCATGAAACGCGAATTCGGACGTATCCTCAGAGAATAGAGGGTCGCTACTCAAGCTGCCATAATCCGAATGAAGGCGTTTGCGCCCCGCACTGGCTGTGAAGGAGATGTCGCTGAGCGTAGGTAACAATGGAGGTGACGAAGGGGGATCTTCAAAGGGAAGTGGAGGCGACGAAGGCAGAGCCATCATGAGTGTTTGGTGCTCAGATGCTCGCCGTGGGAGAGAAGAGGGAAGAAAGAGAACGGAAGGCGCCCACTCCATCGCGTGAGATAGCAAGACGCGCAGCGCGATTTACCTAGGTACGGCGGACCACAGCGCCGAGTGTGCCGCTTTCCCGGTGACGTTAGAGCCCCGTGCCATCATGCACGCACGGATGGTTAGAGGCCTAGATGCGGACTCTTCAGGGCCTACCGTTTTCCCTCAAGCGTTTCAAGCAAAAGCAGCACTGTCACCGAGCCGAGCGATGGATGCCTCAGCATAGTCGCCAGCGCATCTTCGCAGCGCACAAGAGAGGTCTTTCTCCCTACGCGCGCCAGAAGCGCCGCTCTGGTCCCCATACCTCGAAATGGACCTGCACATGCTGGACGATCACGCCCCAGGATACCGAGACCTTCTTGGGGCGTCCACCACGCGCGAAACCTCTATTCAAATTGCCCTTTCGCTGGCGCTTGGTATCGGAGCTTTCTTCGCGTTCTGCATCCTCAGAACACGATGGCCGGGTCTCTACGCGGCGCGCAAAAAGCATCTGGACGCCGGTGCTTTACCAGAGCTTCCGGATACGATGTTTGGATGGATAGGGCCATTATGGAGGATCACAGATCAGCAGGTCCTTGCGTCCGCGGGCTTAGATGCCTATGCGTTTCTTGCGTTCTTCAAGATGGCCATGAAGTTTTGCTTCATCACTCTTTTCTTCTCTCTCATCGTCATCAAGCCAGTTCACGATGCATACGAAGACGACGACGACCTGCCAGGGAATGACACCGATCATAACAGCATGAAAAAGCATCACAACGACATGCGCCGGTCTGTCAATCTTTTTGATGTCCATTCGCACAACTACACCGTACCGGGCTTCCCAGATGACTTCGAGACCGACTATCTCTGGATGTATGTCGCTTTTGCGTATTTGTTCACGGGCATTGCGGTCTACATGGTTTTTGCGTACACCCGCAAGATCATCGAAGTTCGTCAAGACTACCTTGGGTCTCAGACCACTGTCACCGACCGGACAATACGCCTATCTGGAATTCCCGCTCATCTCCAGGAAGAGGAAAAGATCAAGGAGTTTATCGAAAGCCTGGACATTGGCAAGGTGGATAGCGTAACAATATGTCGGGATTGGAAAGAGCTGGACACGGCTATGACGAATCGGACAAACACCATGAGGCGGCTCGAAGAGGCTTACGCAGTCCATATGGGATTTCGAACGGTAGAGCGAAATCTGGAGTCTTTGCCAATTGCGCAGCCTCCACCTCCAGCCCCGACAGCAGATGGTGTGCCGGAACTGGAGCAGGAAAACACAGATGAGCACGAGCGGCTGGTCCTTGTTGATGGACAGCCGCATGTTCGTCCGTATGCGAAATTGCGTCCCAAAACAAGGATCTGGTACGGCCGGTTTGGCTTGCAAAGTCGGAAGGTCGACGCGATCGATTACTACCAGGAAAAGTTGCGAGAGGCTGATGCGGAGATCAAGCGTCTCCGTGAGAAAGAGTATCCCGCGACACCGATCGCGTTCGTCACAATGGATTCTGTGGCAGCTTGCCAGATGGCTATCCAGGCAGTCCTTGATCCCTCGCCACTTCAACTTATCGCCAACCCGAGTCCTGCGCCGTCAGAGGTTATGTGGCGAAATACCTACCTCCCGCGCCGGAGCCGTATGATTCGATCGTGGTCGGTCACCATCGGCATTCTCTTCTTGTCCATTTTCTGGTCAATCATCCTTGTCCCAGTCGCTGGACTGCTAAACACAGATACCATCGGCAAGGTTTTTCCGCAGCTGGCCGAATTCTTGGACGCTCATAAGAACATCAAGTCGCTCGTGGCTGCTCAGCTGCCTACGCTCATTGCCTCGCTGCTTATGGTCCTTGTGCCTTACATGTACTATTACCTTTCATGGTACCAAGGATGGATCTCGTTGGGTGACATGGAGCTGTCGGCCATATCGAAGAACTTCCTGTTCGTCTTCATCAACTTCTTCGTCGTTTTCACTGCTTTGGGCACCTTCTCTCAATTCTACCAATTCTTCGAACGATTCGGAGACGCCCTCCGAGACTTTAGAAGAGTCGCCATCACCCTTGCAGTTTCTCTGCAAAAGCTACTCGGCTTCTACGTCAACTTCATCATCCTGCAAGGCCTTGGCCTGCTACCTTTCAGGCTATTGGAGTTTGGTAGCGTCGTGCTCTACCCCATCTATCTAATGGGCGCAAAAACTCCGCGCGACTATGCCGAGCTGGTGCAACCGCCAACTTTCAGCTATGGGTTCTACCTGCCGACTTCTCTTCTCGTGTACATTATCTGCATGGTGTACAGCGTTTTGCACTCGTCCTGGCGCATCTTGCTCGCGGGGTCTGCATACTTCGCGCTCGGTCACTTTGTGTACAAATACCAACTGCTCTACGCCATGGACCACCAGCAGCATTCGACCGGTCGTGGCTGGGGCATGATTTGCGACCGCATCTTCGTCGGCCTTGTTTTCTTCCAGATCACGACTGCCGGCCAACTCATTCTCCGTGGCGCCATCCCTCGCAGCCTGCTTCTGGTGCCGCTCATCATCGGCACAATTTGGATGTCGATCGCTTACGGCAACACGTACAAGCCGCTCCTCCGCTTCATCGCTTTGCGTAGCGTGCGCAGGGCAGAGCAGACAGCGTACGAGGACGAGCCGGACAATCCCGTGCCTTCGGGCTATCTCAGCCCCGATCGTAACCCATGGGCAGACGCTGAAAGCGTCCGCAATAGGTGGGGCAGAGACGGGAGAGCTCGAGGCAAAGATGCCAGCAGTGACAGCAGCATGCGGTTTGTGAACCCAAGTTTGGTGGCGCCGCTCGATCCTGTATGGATTACGGAGGCGGACACTGCGGCGGTGGAGGATGCCAATCTTCTGGATGGGGACGTGGACGTTTGAGTTTCTTCCTGCATTGATGATACCCTACTACTACTGTTTCGCTTGAGCGCTCTAGCGTGACCGGTTTGTAATTATTTAATTCCGATAGCTTTAACGATGATATGTCATTTAGCAGAATCAAATCTAATAACAATCAGGATATCTCTCATCCTGTCTAGACAGCGGCCGTAGAAGTTGAGGTTGGTATAAGGTAGACGATTTGGGCTCAAGTCTTGGCGCAGACTTCACTCTGATTCGCCGTCGCAAAGTTTCTAAAAGAAGTGACTATACCGTACCTCGATCGACTCAGTATTAGCTACACGCTGAATTCGCAGTTTTCACTGGTTCATCAATTCCCTTGACCGGCACCGAGATCAAAAACAATCCTTACGTGAAAACCAAGTCCCCGGACCGCCAAACATGAAGCTCCTCACCCTCAACTTCCTCACCTGCGCCCGCAAAACCTGCAAGACAAACCCGGCCGCCTTCCCCCTGCACCCCAAAGAAGCCGAGCTCGAACAAATCGAAGCCGAGATCAACCCTCTGCTCATCCAAAACCTCCTCCCCCGCATCAATTGGGAAGCTCTCAAGACCATTTCGCAAGAAGTAAAGCCCTCCCCGGGGCGATAGTTCAAATTACCCAACATCTGACAAAATCCCAGCTCGGTCTTCCCAGCCTGCCCGAAAGCGCGCCCGACTCTGAAGATTTCATGACGGAAGAGGGCGAGCCGACGCAGACGCTGAAGGATCTGCACACGCTGCTGATGGAGATGAACGTGCAGAACGGCAAGCTGGTTTGCGGCAGCTGCGAGCACGAGTATGCGGTTAAGGAGGGGATTGCGAACTTTTTGCTGCCGAGTCATATGGTCTGAAGTGGAGGCTGGTTCTTACTGCTCTCTTTTCTTTCTACGAAATTTCAGATGATGCCAGCGAGGCGATGGGCGTTTCTGGGTTGGGGCAATTTAGAGGGAAGCTTGCAGGGAGGCATCGCGCTTTGAAGAAGGCTGGACGTCAAGCTTGAGTATCTCTACCATTGGATGGATGAGGAAAGAGCTCGCTGATGTTTTCACGGTTCTGCCGAAAGGGCCGCGGACTAAAGCTCTGGTCTTCGCCTGTATTGGGAGGCGAGGATGTGTTGACCGGCTTGTAAAAGATCGCAGGAATGGCTATCCTATGTTGTCGAGGCTCTGACTCGTTGATGGAGGTTTCGGAGCTCCCCGTCAATATCCTGCGATCAGGTTGGATGCCACCAACAGGTCAGAGCAGAAAGTTCGACGACTATGCTCACAGCAAGAATTACGCTTCAACGCTTTTGGCAATGGGTTGTTTTAACTCGTAGATCTACCCTAGCGCCTCAGACCCCTTCAAGTCAGACCCGTCTTTCACACGTAAATTCATCAAAATCGTCTTGTATCCAAATCCGGCACTGATGCCATAGCATCAAGCCGCTTTCTCCTCCTTCAAATACCGCCCCGTGTCGCTCGCCGCGAACGAGAACGGGCTCTTAGTCATCTCAGGGCTACGCGGGCTCATGGGAAGCGCGAAGAGGTCGTCTTCGTCTTGTCCGCTGGAAGAGTGCTGTGGCGCAGGAGGTCGCGCGAAGCCTGTATCTTCGAATGACGTGAAGCCTCCTGCTCCGGCACTGCTTGTACCCAGCGCGTTGAGCGATCCGAGCCCGGCTTGACGCTGTTGCGCGGCGAAGGAGTCTGGCGGCCGCTGGGCTTGCATGCGGCGCTGTTGGGGCTGGCTGAGCTGAGGTGCTGGAGAGGGTGTTTGGGCGGGCTTTGCGGCGAGGGTCGAGGGCGCCGGCATGCCTTTCAGAGCAGCGAAGGCGCCAAACGAGCCTACTGCTACGTCTGAGCTCTCCGGGCTCAGCGGGTTGAAAGAGTCGCTCGGCTCGGGGGCTTGCTTCGTTGACGAGCCTCCCGGGCTCAAGGCTTCTGTTGAAGTCCCGATCTTCAAGCCTTTCAGCTTGTCCATCAGTCTCCCTCCGCCGGGTGATCTTGGGCTTGCGGGGCCATGCAAGTCAGCGCCGCCGAAAGACGGTGTTTGCAATGTCATAGTCGAAGGCTTGGACAAGACACCAAAGTTTCCCTCGATCCATTCTTTCTCCGCGATCGCCATCTGGAACCCAACTCCCTCGACGTTCTCTTTCGCCTCCGCATCGATCTCCTTTTGCAGCACTTGCAAACGCTTCTTTGCCCAGATCGTGTGCAGCACACCTTTCTTGCCCGCCGCTCGCGCCGTAGCACCTAGCTCCGGGCTGAAGATTGCCGGCAAAGGGTTTGTCCGCCAAGTCACAGCGCCCTTCTGCAATCTTACAGCCGTGGGCACTGCGACGCCCGCCCCAAGCAAAAAGTACAGCCTATTGACCGGCACCTCAGCGTTGTCCGCGTCTCTACTGCTTGCGTTTCCTTGCTCACGAGCCGGTAACACAGTCCTCTTGCCCTCCCAGCTGATCTCCCAGTCTCCAGCGATGTCCCGCGTCGTCTCGTCGTCTTCCCATTCTACCATAAGCACCTTCGTGCCCTCCTTGCTGCGCCCGGGTTCGAACTCGAAGCGCGCGAGCGCATTGCTAGAGCTCAAGGAGGGGGATTCGACATCGTCAGGCGCGTGGGTGGGCAGCGCCTCGTGGGCGGAGGATGTGTCGACGGGGTTGAAGGGCGGCCGCGAGCCGGTCGGGGCGCTCATGCCTGCCTTTATATATGTTGCTTTTGCGACGTCTGCCGTATGAGGAGGGTGGGTTTGTAGGGTTTGGAGGGCGGTTCGTCCGGGCCCGGCCAGGGCGGTGCGTACAGTAGTCTGGGGCGGTGCGAGGTCTCCGTTTTCGCTGCCCTGTCGCTAGCCGAGCATGGGTGTGGTGTGGTGTGGTCCCTGGAGCCTCTAGTCTGCGCGGATAACTACCAATATATGCAGCGTAAGTCGCGACAATAGCAGCAACAGCAATTCAAGACAGGAGTGACACAGCCGGATGCAATACCTCACCCTACAGCCGCAGCTACATGTATCTCACGCATGCCATTCACGCCGTGCGTGGGCGCCGGCTCCTTGCTTGCTTGGGCGCCGCTTACACCGACGGCGTGGCAGTCCTAGTTCGAGGCCATGGAGAGCCCCTCCACTAGCTCTGCGATCGCCGCCCGCACCTCCCCGTGAAGGAAGTAGACGCTCGGCAGGATGGCGAAACACAAGCTAGCCTCAATCAATTATAGCACGCTTTTGTGGGCCTCGTTGTGCGGCTCGTTCCGGAAAACGAACCTGCTTGTGTTTATGGTTATGGGGTGCAGATATGAAAGCATGCATTGTACAAATTCAGTGTTTATTAGTCGATAACTCATTCTTCATCTCGAGTCTTCATTCATGTACAATAGCCTCTGCGGCAGTCGCCGAAAAACAAGGGGAATCTTGAATCGTCAGTGTTGAGAAGCATCGTTGTACGAAGCTGACACACGAGACCGTGGCTGTACACGTCCACGTGCTGTCCACGCTCACAGCGCAAGACTGAGTCCGTGGTCTTCGTATCTCGGTAGAATCTGAAGGAGGTCAGCTAGAATGTCATTGATTCGTCCGAGCCTTCTTGAAATGGAAGCACTCACCTCTTGGGAGGCATTGTCTTCGCATTTGTTGATCTTCGCCGGAGCCATTCCTTCGCCGTCAGCAGGATGACTCTCGCAGATCTGCAGCGGAACTCGCAGCGCCAGTCCCGCATGCTGCATACCATTCACCTTTGCCCTTACAACTACCGCGTAGTCGCGGCTGCACAGCCGATGCGAGAACGTCGGCACGGTGCCTTCAGCCACATCGATTGGAATTGGTATCGTACCCGAATGGCTCCTGGCATCGGTTTCGTCAAGATTCAAGCTGACATTGTTCCGATCTGAGGTGCGAATTTCGAACTTGCCCAGTTGTCTTGTCTCCGTTCTTTTATTTTCATCAGTCCTCGCTCCGTTCAGGTCCGTCTCTTTGACCGACGTGCGCCACCTCGTCCGGCTCTCCAGGAAATACTCGATACCCAACCTACGCTCTCCACTCTCAAACTCGTCGTACGCTCCGGTCCTCGTCTCCCAGCCCACCCTCAAGCACCCGGCGGTTCCAAACCCTCCACCACCAGACCTTCCAATTACTGGCGGCGGCTCCTCCATAGCAATCCTCAACTTCGCAAACGGCCTCGAGAACCTCCCTCTTCTCACATCCGCACCCGCCGTCACAGCCTTCCTCCTGGGCGCACTCTCCGCGTAACTCGGTGGCTCGTCCTGTGGTGCTGCCGTCACTTGTATCCTTTGAGAAGCGGAGACCGTCCGCACCGCTGTCTCCCCCAGCAGTCGGTATCGGAGCGTGGCTTGCAAGCTGTATTCAATGAGCGGCTGCATGTAGAGGCGGCCCCAGGGGTCGACGTACGGAGAGCCGGCTTCGCAAGACGGTGGGAGATTGCTTTTGTTGGGGTTGTGGACAGGAGTCAAAGAGGGCAAGACGAAGCCGACGGATACAGTGGGCGAGTCTCCAGATCTAGCGGTGTTAATTTGGCCGAGCGCTGGAGAGAGGTTGGTCGATTGGTTGAGGTGGGTGTGGATCATTGTTTGGTAGAAGTCCGGGAGGGCTGCCGGTTGGGACCAGACGCGGGTTTGGCCTAAATGAAGTGTCAGTGTTTCGCATCGATTCAGTTGAAGTGGTGCGTCAGGCTTACCGATAAGTGAGCAGTGTAACGACAGTGCTTCGAATGGTCGGTGTTTGTGCAAGTGGATCGAAGCTGGAATGACGTTGCCTGGTCGGTATATTGGAGGCTTTGTCGTCGACTGCGATCGGTCTGAAGGGCAGGTGATTGCTAGAGACGTCCATGGTCCGGCAGTGAGACTAGGATCCATGTTGTTGTTTCGTGAAAGATGAGCTTTGATCGATGAGGTTGCTGCTGTGCTGCGCCTGGATACAGTAAACGTTGCGCTGGTAGCAGTATTCCGATTCACCCAACCGATTGCTTATACGGCGGGCGCTGTAGATGGAGTCCGCGTTCGCTTTAATATATAAAGGTGTGTGTTCCGCGTACCAGAGCGCTGAGGGGTGGCACGAATTCGGCGAAAGTCGTCGGCGAAATCGCCGACACGTATAGCACCGCCGAACAAATCTTGACGGGAGCAGGGTAATGCATCAACGCAAATTGGATACTATTGAATCATGGTTTGTTTTGGAGAATCTTGTGTCTTTTCGAATCGCAGGCATCAATCTTGCCTCAACTTCGCCGAATTAGCATCCTGACCAGCAGGTATTTAAGTAGAAGCCGTACTAGCTAGACTTGTTTTCCTTGACACTGGAACATCTGCAATCACTCACTTCCTCATCAGCAATTTTTATACAGCTTTTCTCCCGGACAATGCAAGACAACGCAAGATTCTCGGCGCAAAGGAACGCATCGGTGGAAAGGGGAATCGCGGGCGACTCCTCGAAACAAGGCGAATGCATCAACTCAGGAAGACCGGACGACTCGCTCGAGAAAAAGTATCAGGTCCCCGAAGGTGGACGCCGCGGATACACAGTCCTGTTTGGTAGCTTCATGGCTATCATGGGCGGTCTTGGCCTTATGAACAGCATAGGCATCTATCAAGCGCGCGTGGCTTCCGCCCAATTGCCTCAGATCTCCACCGGCTCGATTGGCTGGATCTTTGGTGTCTACAACTTTATGGCTTTTTTCGGTGGGATACAGATCGGCCCTCTCTTCGACCGTTACGGTCCGACATGGCTTCTCTTGGCTGGGCTCGTTCTGTACATCGCTTTTTTCGTGCTGCTGAGCTTCTGCAAAGCTTACTGGCAATACTTCGTGGTCATTGGAGTCGTCGGCGGCGCGGCTACATCGATCATATTCGTGGTGCCCGTGGCCTGTCTTGGTCACTACTTTGACAGAAGACGAGGGGCGGCTACTGGCCTGGCAATGTCCGGAGGGAGCCTGGGTGGCATCATGTTTCCTCTCTTGCTCGATCACCTTTGGACTCGAATCGGTTTCGCGTGGGGGACTAGGGCCGTTGGTCTGATCACGATCGTTCTGGTGGCGCTTGGGTGTATTTTGATCCGACCCAATCCAGAATTCCCGCTCGGACACAAACAGGGTTCAAAGGGCAAGCGAAACGTCCTCCCCGACTTTTCAATCCTGCTGATACCTTCAGTTGCTCTCATGGCTGCCGGGGTCTTCTTCATCGAATGGGGCTTCTTCGTCGGCCTGGAATACGTCGCCTCATATGCTCTCAGCCATGGCATCGCGAGAGACCAAGCGTATCAAATGGTTGTCTATCTCAATGCTGGATCGTTCCCAGGCCGATGGCTGCCGGGATTTCTTGCGGACAAGTTTGGTCGGCTGAATACAATGATCGCTACGAATGTCCTTTGCGCCATTGCCATATTGGCCATATGGCTGCCAGCCGACGGTAACCTGGCTGCTACAATTGTCTTCGCAGTGGTCTTTGGCTTCGCGAGTGGAAGCAACATCAGCCTAGTGCCGGTTTGCGTAGGCGAGCTGTGCGACACGCGGGAGTATGGGCGCTACTATACAACTGTTTATACTGTGGTCAGCATCGGGTGAGTTGATCATTCACATATAGGAGAAGCCTTGAATCTGTTCTAACTTCTTTTGCAGGGCTCTCACTGGCGTTCCCATCGCCGGCGAAATTGTACACGGCGGTGGCACAGGGTACACGGGGTTGATTGCGTTCGCGGGAGGTTCTTACATCGCTGGTCTGGCATGCTTTGGTGCTTTGAAGCTGTACACATCAAGACATCGCGGTGAAGATGAGAAGCAATTCTCTCAAGACGACATGTAAGCTTGATGCCACTGTTTGTCGTGCCTCGAGACCGCAGAGGCAAGCCGTGCCCTGTCGCATTTTCAGCCAAATCAGAGGTCGCGCCAGCCATCGGTGGTTCCTCTGATGGCTGACGTGAACAACTCTCACACGACATCATTTGTGTGTCCCTAAGCCTGGTATCTTTGCAAGACGACGGACTCAGCGCCGAATGTTGTTGCCTCTCAAAGAACGTCGTCATTGGGCCAAGAATAATTTCGCCGAAAGCTGATTCATTTCGGCGAGGACGCCGAACAAAGAAACTGGATTCTGCCCAACATCAGACCTCATCGACGCAATGCCCCGAGAATCTCCAGCAAGACAATACCGTTCCTTGAAACGCAACAAGCCATGCGACAGGTGTCGTGAAGCGAAAACGCGCTGTCAAGTCCTCGAAGGATCGTCATGCTCGAAGTGTCAGCGAGCAAGATTGCCCTGTAGCTTCTCCAGCAATTCGCAGACTCGGCTAGGTTCAAGTGCTGAGAATGATGTCCAGACAACTCCAGCATCTACCTCTGTAACCCAGCATGAAGGCTCGTCAGTTGAGCCATGGCCACAGACCCCCACGGCAAGTGCGGCCACTGCTGCTTCTGCTTCGCACACCGGTGACCGCATCTGGCCAGCCCAACATGCGCCAACCATACAGAACTCCGAGGCAGAACTCAAGATCAACACTCAATTCTCGCAGAGCCTGGAAGGCATTGAAGGCATCTCTGCTCAACTTTTCGGAGCCTCTTCAGAATCAGATCCATGGTTGTTGCGTCACTGTAAGTTCGATGACTTCGGCAGCCGGTCGTTTCAGAACTCGCAATACCGGAATGCCGGCGGCGTTCCGTTCGCACATAAGATCCCCATTCATTTCTTGATCGAGTCGGATAGACTTCGCGAGAGCGCGAAGCGAGAGACCCAATTTCCCGAGAAGCAGATCGCCTCGCGCGAAGAATTAGAGGCCATCGTGCCACCTGTTTATGGGCAACGGCTTGTTGCACTGTAAGTTTGCCATGCAACCATATAGATCACAGCACTGACCGAATCGTAGCTTCGTTAAGCATGTATTCCCGATGCTGCCGGTTGTCTCTCGCTCGCAGCTAGGCATAACGCCAACAAGCCCTCTCCCATCCTGGCCAGCCCTGCAAAGATGCCCTTTACACCTCCTGGGAGCCATATATGCACTTGCATTGAGGTTCGTCTCAGAAGACGACTATCTTGCTGTATGGAGCTCGCAAACCTCACCTTCGAGTGGCGTCATGTGGAGGCTCGTGTACGAACAATTGCAAGAAGAGGTCCACCGACCTCAGCTTGCAGTCCTCCAAGCGACTTTGCTCTATCTGCACAAAGAGCCTGGCGATGAAAGAGAATACTCTCTGTCTGACACGCCTTTCGTTTGGTCATGGGTTGGCAAGCTTGTTGGTCTTACCATGTCGCTTGGTGTTCAAACAGAGTGTTCGATGTGGGCCATTCCCGCCTGGGAAAAGCGGCTTCGGAAAAGGCTCTGGTGGGCTGTCTATGCCGAAGACAAATGGAGGTCCCTGTTGATGGGCCGGCCTCCGTACATCCACAGTCAGGAGTGGGACATTGAAGACTTGGACATGAGCCACTTCGCACTCGGATCGTCCAACGCAACGGGTGAGGACGGTGCTGGGTTCCGAAGCTTTATAGCACTCACACGCATTGCTGAGTCTATACAAGAATCATTGTACTCACTCAGGGCTTCGCAGCGCTTGTCGACTGATTTGACTGCCTCTGTTCAGACGGCCAGATCTCTGTTGGCACGATTAAACGTCTGGCGGTCAACACTGGCGGACAGCGTACGCCTTGCAGATGGTCATCATTTGAGCCATGGCACAGGGACGCAATCGTCCATTCACTTCTCGTACTACATCCTAGTCATTTATGTGTATCGCGCACTTTTCAGGCCGATGGTGCCTTCCAACATCCCGCCGCACATAATCGATCTTGAAGAACCGATCATGGACGATCCCATAGATCTTCCGGAGTTCAATTGGGATGCGGCTACAATGGCAAACGACGTGCCGTTCCCGGCCCTGGACAGCCCATCCGATTCGCAGATGGAAGTCATTGAAGACATTACACGGGCAGCGAACGAATGTGCTGCCGGTATGATGAACCTGGTAGGCCATTTCTCATTTCGAGATCTCAGCAGATTCTGGTATTCCTGTAAGTACACTTGCAGCAACGTCGGCATGGACGTCACAAGTTGTGGTCAAAAGACTGAACTGACATATCATCGATGATAGGGTCTCGCATCGGGTTCGCCGTTACCTCGAACTTTATCGTTCTTCTACTTGTACAAGCTCCTAGCGCCCAGTACGCGATGAAAGCAAAACAATTGCTCGATATCTGGAATAGGTTACTGAGAGACCAATGCCGTATTTGCCCTACAGTGAGACTTGGGCTTATGCGACTTAATGCACTTCAGTCAGCTGGCTTGTCAGAAACGTTTGATTTGCCTCCTCACGTCGAACAAGTACTGGCAATGCGGCGGGACACTAACACGGAACATGTCATGTGAATTTCTCTGAAATGTTGGGTTCACTCCTGGAAATCGACGGCATCTCGAGTTCGGAGGACCTTGTCGCGCCAATGATCTTTGGCTATGGCGATTCTCCGCCGCAACGACTACAAGACAATGGTATTGCTATGTGTACACTAACAAAGAACCTTGGATGAGCTTCAATGCCTAAGCAAGTTCACTGTATTCTTTATCCGCCTTGTGTGCCAGTCGAGCACAGGCGGTCTTTGTTGAAATTCATACAGCACACGCCATCTGTATAATACGTCCGCAATGTACACCGCTGCCAGTCTCTTCCGGCCAACAGCTAACAACGCCACCGCAAGAATCCAAAAGCACTCCGGTAGTGCTTCCAACTCTTTCCGAAACCAGCTGTTCAAACCCAACAACCACCGTTCAGAGGTCGTTCGCTGCCACTATGAATAGCACCTCCTTCGCGGGCTCCATGACTTCGGCCAACAAGAAGACGACGTCTCCCTCCAATTTCCCGTGTGCCAACATGAGCATGCCTCTTAGGCACATCATGAACGGCACTATCCACAACGCCCATACCGCGGTCTACCACTCCCCGGCTCTCCACGCCCGCGACATCGACGCTAAGGAGAACCAGGGCCTCCACGCCGGCGCCATTCTCGGCATCGTCCTCGCCATCATCGTCGGCATCGCCCTCCTCCTCTTCATGATGGGCTGGGCCGTACGCTCCCACCGCGCCGCCTACGCCAACTCAGGCAACACCCGTGCTCGTACTCGTAGGCACGTGAGCCCCGGCCATCTCGAGGCCGGCGGCAACATCCAGTATCCTGCCCGCTCCTACGGCGGTAGCAGGGAGAAGGCGCCCAAGTTCCCGGGTCCGAGGAATGGCTATGCTTCTGCTAAGTCTTCTGTGAGGAGTTCGGCGCCGTCGAAGGCTTACACTCCTTCGCATGCTTCGAGGGGCAGGGGCCCGTATGCGGATGACACTCCTTTCTCGGCTGTGCCAAGTATGGAGGCTAGGAGTCAGGCTGGGAGGAGCCGCAGGGGCTCTTCCTGAACGGTCATACAGATGGAGAAATGTGACATTCTTTAGAACGCACTGATTGCGGTGAATTTGTCGAAAGGACTTTCACTGCTTCGGGGAAGTGGAATATTGAGTCTTTTTCCCATTGCAGATTAGGATCAGAAATTCATCTGTCTTTTCTTCCGCGAATTTAGTTTTGCTCATGATTTGTCTTCGTGAATCTGATCAGACGACGGAGCTTGACCGCCGGTCTGTTGTTCCTATCGCCATTCATATTGAAAAGTGTGTAGTAGGATCTCGGTTTGCTTGGCGCAGGAGCATTGTCTCGAGCAGACACCTCGGGCTCGGCCACAACATAGCGTGTATTCCAGTTACAATAGGAAAAGTTACAATAGGAAACCGATCGCTCGAAGTCAACGTACATTGCCGCTCTTAATCATTCCCAACTCATTGAATTCTAATCCTTGCCCCAAGTACAAGTTGAATGATATCCTCATGTAGACCGTAATGCCGAGTTCGTGCAAGTTGGTAACCAAGATGTACTTATTTGTCGCTCTACGAAAAGTTGGCCCCAAAGGCCGGGTGGCATGGCGCAGCGATTCAGACTGGCTTTGCATCAGCCATCATTTAATTGCCTGCAGCCGCCAAGGCACTCGTTGCCGTGAAGGTACATACTCAGCCCCTCAAGAATCGAGACCGTCTTCGCCAGGCTTGTGATCACCACGGCACGAAGTTGGAAGTGTTGACTCCCTTCGCGGGTTGAGTCTCCGTCGGCGAAACTTGAACAGCGCATACTTATGATCGAATTCAGTGGTATAATGAGTCTCGTAATTATCATTGCATGAATCTGTTTGATCATGTTCATTCGTAAACCATGGCCTTTCGCTCACATTCAGGCGTGATATGTGCTCGTGAAAGTACCTCGACATGTGCTGCTTCATCACGCTTTGTCGTGTAGGTTCCGTCGCGTTGTATGCTCATCTGACCATTTAACGCGTTGCTATCCGTTCGAACGACCGAACTCTACAGCACCACTGAGCGTGCTGCTCTTCTTCTTCGTGTTGCTCGCAAGCTGACCTTGCATTGCTGACGCGAATCCCATCCAGGTCGCGATGGCGCAGCCTAGAATCGGCTTCTTGCGCTCCGTACGCCGTGGAAGGGCCTATGTTCTTGCGACCCAGAATCCTAGCATGGCGCCTGATTGTATACGAGACACCTCCCATCTCCTTTTCAAGTGAAATAAGAGGCGTCCAAGAACCCTTCTTCAAACCTCCCCCTCCCCAGGTCTCTTCCTCGTATCACAAGGCGACGCCGCCCTCGAGCTCTCTCGCGAATCGCTATCGCCCAGCGAAGAGACGTCCTCGACATGCCTAAACCGCGCCATGTTGTAGTCCGAATTGTGGCTGATGCGGCTCGTCTTGCGCCTCGTGGCGCCGTCGTGCGTCGGCGACGCGGAAGGGTGTGTGATGTTCGTGCTCATGCGGTTCAGGTCGACGAAGTCCGAGACGTCGATGTCGTTGAGATCGTCCGAGCGGGTGCGGCTGTGGCCGTGCCCGTGCCCGTGGGAGTAGGCGCCGCGGCTGCCTTTCTTCTCGGTGGTCGGCTCGCCGAGGAAGCCGATGGAGGTGGCGCGCAAGCCGCCGTCGGAGCCTGGGCGCTGGCCGATGGCGAAGCTGACGAGCTTACCGAGGATGGCGAATTCGAGCTTGAGCTTGATGGAGTAGACGACGCCCTTGACGAGGGTCTCGAGGATGTAGAGGGAGGCGCACTCGATGCCGAGCAGGCCGAGGTCCATGGTGATGATAACGACGTTGATGGTGATGAGCTGGTACATGGTGCGCTTGGTGTTGGGCTGGAGGGAGGTGCGGAGGATCTTGCTCGTCTCGATGATGTAGATGCCAGACAAGATGATTTCCTGCACGAAGAAGCCGGCCATTTGGATCTTCTCCATCACGTTGTAGCCCCGGACGAAAACGTCGGTCCTGGTGTAGCCGTTCGAGCCGAATGTTAGGACGGTCGTGGGGATGTGGAGGAGGATCGCGTTGCAGATGATCATCCATTTTGTCCAGTGCAGGATGCGGTCGCCACGCTCTCCGGAGACAATCAGATGCAGGCGTGACCAAAGAACCAAACTCTGGCCTGTGACCATTGGGTACCAACCGACAGTGAGAAAGAAGACCGACAGCCACCGAAGGTCTCCAGGGGTGTGATTGTCGAATTTGAGGAAGAAGCCCAAGGAGTACGGTATTATACCGATGCTAGATATGAGTAGTGACCAATAGTAGAGGCCGCGGTGACGCGTGAACGTCAAGCTTATCATAGCGATGAGCTCTACCGAATTGTACATCGCCAACCCGCTAAGGAAGATGATGACAATACGGAGTGACGTTGACTGTCCATTATAACCAGCTGTGATGCCGGCTCCGGGTGAGAGCCAGCTTGACGAAGACGCAACGTCCTGCGCTGTGCTTGTGCTTCCTGCAACGGTACTTGTCATGCTGCAGCGGGGCTGTCCAGAAAGTGGCAGACCGCTCTCTCAAGTGAATTCGTGAGGTTGATATCGCGTCCAATCTTCCAGACTTCTGATCATTGTGGGCCCACCTAGAGTACGAGGGATCTTGTTGGGAGACGAGAGAGATCAAAGGGAAGAGAGCATCGGGGAGATGTTCAGCTGTACCAAGAAGGATTCCGGGACCCCGCAGACATCGAGCAGCGTGAAGAGAGCCGGATCGGCGAAAGCCCGTCGCTGTAACGTTGTAACGAATGGGTGGGAGACAAGAAGGTTAAGCACATTGGCCGATCTAAACTCTACGGCCACGCCGAGCCCCAGCCTGGAGCCTCCAAATTGCGGGGGACGACGATGACGCTGGGGAGCAGGAGAAGCAGGCCATGACCACGTGGATGAGCCGCGGTAGCCGGGTTCTGTGGCCAGTGACAGGTCCGTGAGTGCCGTCGAGCGCGCCTAGCAATAGCTGGTTAAAGGCGGTGACCCCGCGGCTAATAACGGTGTCGTTACACGGCAAGACATGATCGGATGAAATCTCGATATATCGTCTCTTGGTTTGCCAGCGTCCAAGCCTTGGTTTCTCTTTCCGGGTGCATTCGGCCTGCTGAAAGTCCTTGATGTATCACGTATCCAGAGTCGTCGTATTCGCTCGGATCCTTCCTCCACCTTCCCGCGCAAGTTGAAGCGCATTACGGCGTGGCGCTCGCCTATTGCCGCGATGTTGCAGGGATGGACGTCAAGCGCGGCATGTCCGACTCCGCTGCGCCCTCCATCCCGTCACGTGCCCGCATTTTTCCGAACGTCCATTCGCCGCATCGAGAGCCCACTGCGGGACTGCACACCGGTCATTTGGCCTGGAAAGTGCAGTGCATCGTTCTCATGTGATCAGCTTTGCGCTGCAAGATGCGACAGTGATATCGGCTGGGCCCGGAGAGAGACACATACAAGCAATCGAGTCAATCTCTTGCTTGCCCGCGCCCAGAGGTAAACGTTTGGCGATCTGCGAGACAGAACCGCCATGCTCTTGGCACGCGGCTGGAAAGACGGTTGTTGTCCCGATGGACATCACAGTATTGAGTGCCGCGTTTTCACGGCACGCGTATTTTATCAATCCTCTAGCTTATCAGCGGTGCGACCGCCATAGGTAGTGCGTTCACCAAGGGGTCGCGACTGCAGCTGTTTCTTTCGACTTCTCGCCACGAAGGCATTACCTCATCTCACCCTTGTATCTGGGAAACATGCCCCGCGGGGCGGACTCGTCATCAAGCATTATGTGCCCGCAAACGCACCTACGAAGACCGTTCAAAATTAAAAAAGGCGGCACCGGGAAGTTGAAGCTACCAGCGGAAGCGAGTTGGGCCTGCCTGCTAGCCATCTAGAGAAGGTAAAATGCACAGGCAGCGTGCCTTGTCAGCGCTGTATAACAGGATCCATTCCTTGTGAAAGCCACGATGAGAATGAGCGGACTCGACTCGATTTCTCCCGCTGTTGCGGCTTGGGCAGTGCTGAACCTTGCCGGTCCCAGGAAGCGGACAGAAGGTATTGATGTAATGATCACTTTCTCGCAATTAGGTGGCATCGTCGGGTCCAACATCTGCGTTGGCAACCAGGCCTCAGATTATCCTGTCGGAATCAATGTCAGCATATCCATGCTTGGAACGTTCAGCATCATCTGGACGATCCTTTAAGCGGTGATTCTCAAACGCAACAGGAGATGAGCAGCGATCTTGCCGCGAGAAGCGCAAATAAACTATAGCAAGGAACGACTTGCTGCCATGGAAGACGAGAGTCCACTATTCAATACTCCACGTAGAGCATACGACAGGATCTCGTGATGGACATTGCAACATCACTGGCATGCTGTGAACATGAACGCGGTTGAAACAAGCAACTTACCTTTTACTTACTTTCGATTCGATTTTCACTACTCCAGCATCGCGAAAAAGATAAGAACATCCTACCACCAATCCTCATTCTCTCTCCGGACATTTTTCTACAGGCTGATAGCGCCCCTGCGCCGGCCGTCAGCCAAGAAAAATACCTCGGTGAGATCATCCCCGACGGCCTCATTCTCAGCATCAGGCGCCAGCCTCCCCGCCACATTGACAATGTAGGCCATGAACAGCTGCAGCTCTTCAACGACGGCCTCGTTCTCGCGCACGTGCGGGACGCCGTTGCGCACAACACCCAGGAAGTCCCTGTTGAAGCCCACCTTCAGAACCTCAGCGAGCTGGTGGCCGTGCATCTTGCGGGGCCCGACGCGCTCAATCGTGCTCCACATGTTCAGCGCGTAGGCGTCGATCCTGGCGCGGACGGCGGGCTCGTCGTTGCCGGAGTCCGCGGCGAGGGCGCGCAGCAGGTTCGCCATGACGATCAGGCCCGAGCCCAGGCGGGTGTCGACCGACACGACGCCGGTGGTGAAGGCCACGTCCCTGAAGGCGAGCGCAGTCACGGCGGAGCCGGTGGCGCGCTGGATGCCGGCGCGCGTGTACTCGATGCGGCCGTTGAAAGTGTTCACGGCGGTGAAGGCAGCGGCGTTGGAGATTGCGCCTGCGGGGATGTTGACCCCGAGCAGCCCAGAGTCGCGCAGAGCACGTACGACACTAGCGTGGCGGTCACGATTGGGCTGCATGGGGAGATTCCTCTGGAAGAGCTGTGCACGACACATGGCGCAGCTAGCCTTGGCGGGCTGGTTGAGCCATTCGGTGATGCACTCGCGGCAGAAGACGTGGTTGCAGGGAGTCTTGACCGGGGAGGCCATTGGCTCGTTCAGGCAGATTGAACACGGCTCGCTTGAAGTCACCGGGACCAGTCCAGTAGACATGAAGCTGTCGCGGGTTGGAAGAGACATTTTGCTCTGCAAGATCTATTCGATTGTCGCAGAGGCGATGGTAGATGCGCCTGGCTTCATGATCGTCTAGCCGTTGATAGCCATGGCTCATATACTACCGGGTGAATTCATCCTCGGGTCTTTGTCTGAGCTTCAGCCTTTGTCGTCTTTTGATTTACTACAAAGGAGTCGTGCCCAAACAATAGCCTTGTGTAGGGGTTCATTGCTTCGGGACCTGGACTCTTTGTCCATCACTCGTTCGGAGTCTTGAATTCCGTGCTCGGTAAGGCTCGAGGAGATCGAATCTACAATGGTTTGCATTGCAGTATCATGGAGAAGCCATAGTGTGTACGTGAGTGGTCCGCAGTAAACATTTCTGGTAGTACACATACAGTATACAATGGATATTTCTACAGAGAATTGGAAAGGCATAGGTGGTAACTTACTCGGGCATCACCGATCGCTCGTCAGACTAGGGAACAGGACTCCGTTTGCTCCCTTGCCCAGATCCACAAATGGGTCGCCAAAAGCATCATCTTTGCCGGCGACGCACCATTCCCAGCTTCTCCTCTCTGGTTTGACGCCAAGCATGTCTAGCAGTTTCGCAGCACTGCTAGGAATGAAAGCCTGCAGCATGATTCCAACTAGTCGCAGCGTCTCGGCGTTGATATAGACGACGCGGTCGATTTCAGCTTCCATCTCCTCCACGCTCTCGCCTCGCTTCGCCGCATCATGCAATTCTTGACCCGTGGTATCGGCCATGGCAGAGCGCAGCTTCGTCGCTGTTACCCACGGCGACGTCTTCTGCAGGTGCCCGTTGGCAGAGTAGACTGCGCTCATGACGGCCTGCAATGCACGGTTGGGGTGCAAGTCGCGCATGTGCTTTTCGACTTGTGGGGGCAGTTCGCGGAGGCGGCCGTAAGCGCGACGGTTCACATCGCCGCTTTCGTTGGATACAGCTGGGTGCTGGCCCTCGGCAAGATCGGGATGCGCATAGCGCTGGACGGCGCGTTGGACGTCCCAGTTCTTTGCGCGCATGATGCGGCCCACGAGGTTGCCAAGACCTCCTTGAAGGCCTTTCTTGTATTTCTCAATGACGAATCCGTTGTCGTAGTCGGCATCTTGGGAGATGCCACCTTCTTGCACGAGATACCACCGCAAGGGGTCAACGCCGAATCGTTCGAGGGCGAAGAACGGATTCACGACATTGCCGGTGGATTTCGCCATCTTTTGGCGACCGAGAGTCCAATGAGCGTGTGTAAGAATTTGGCTGGGAAGTGGCAAGTCCAGTGCCATCAAGAATGCGGGCCAGTAGATACAGTGAAAGCGAATGATGTCCTTTCCGATGACCTGAACATCTGGTGGAAACCCAGTCGCGGATTCTTGACCGGGAGTGAAAGGGTAGCCGACCGCAGTAGCATAGTTAAGCAACGCATCTAGCCAGACATAGATGGTCTGAGAAGGGTCTGTAGGGACACGAATGCCCCATTGCAGTCGGCTACTTGGGCGAGAGATTGATAGATCTTCGAGGTTTGTAGACACCTGCCTAATGACGTCCTCCATCCTCGTTCGCGGCACGATCCAGTCTGGATTCTCCTCATACCATTTGAGTAAGCGATCTTTGAAAGCCGAGAGCTTGAAGTGATAGTTGCGCTCGCTGGTCCACTCGACTTCCTTCCCTGTTTCTATGCTCACCATAATCTTCCTCCCCGTCGGCGGGTCGACAATCAAGTGCACCTGACTCTTAGGGTAGAAGGTCTCGTCCGAGACACTGTACCAACCCTCATGCTTATTCTCATAGATGTAGCCCTTCTCCTGTAGTATCTGCCACGCATACTCGACACCTTCATTGTGCTGTTTGTCTGTCGTCCGGATGAAGATATCAGTGCCGACATCTATACTTTCAGCAAGATCTTTGAACACCTGGGCTCCTTTGTCGCAAAACGCCTTAGGCTCTGCATCTGCTTTCGCAGCAGCCTGCTGGATCTTTAGGCCATGTTCGTCCGTGCCTGTGCAGAGGATGGCTTTCCGACCTTTCACTTCTTGCCAGCGCGTGAGCACGTCCGTGAGGAGCATGGTATACATGTGGCCCACATGAGGGGCGGCATTGACGTAGAAAATTGGCGTGGTCGCATAGTATGGCTTCGTCTCATTCGACTTCGTCCCGGTCGCCAGGCTTCTGCGGTAGGAAGGGCTTCGCGGTGATTGCGCAGTGCGGCAACTTTGACAAACCCATTGAGGCCGCCATCTTCGCGCAATCAATGACTGTAGAGGGTTGATTGCACCCGCAGCCGACGTGGCTGCAGTGCGCATGATGGGCGATGTTCTTTGTCAAGTTGTCCACGGCCGTGCCTTCGTGTGCGCATCACGAAGTCGCGAAAGCTGCGGGCCTCGGCTTGTGCTTGGACCTCACCAACGGCTCACGAAGCATTGTGGAAGGCTTTCTCTACCTAGTTTTCCGTCAGGAGACTTCGTCTCATTAAGACTCACATCTGGTGTGCATCTGGATTCCTTGGGTTACATGACAATGTCAGCCCATTGCGTTTTCATCTCGGCCTCATGTCCGTCGGCAAATAAGTGGATCGTCAGGTACATGAAGAGGTGACGTCTGAATTGCGATGTAGATTGTGAGAGCAGACGAGGGCCTCATGCGTGAGACCTGGGTGATATATATCTCTTCTGACATTCGTCCATAGTCTTCACGAAGTCCGATCGATCCAAGTCAACCGCTAACATGTCTTCCGAACAATTCAAGCATCATCTCACGATCCATCCAGGAAGTACCAAACAGCCCACCCGGGAAGGCGTTGTAGACCACACTCATCCCGAGAGCCTGCCGCTTGCCAAAGAGACAAGAGTCAAGCCAACCGGCGCAGGCAATGGCGAGAATGCGTCACTGTACTTCGTTGGCACAGCCACGACTATCCTCGAGTGGGAAGGCATCAGAATCATGACCGATCCCAACTTCCTCCACGCGGGCGATCACGTTCATCTTGGGCCTGGAGTCACTGGACGGAGGCAAACAAATCCCGCGGTAGATCTCGAGCAACTCCCTCGCATCGATGCCGTGCTGCTGTCGCATTACCATGCAGACCACTTTGATGAGAAAGTTGAAAACTCCCTCCGCAGGGACTTGCCCATAGTGACGACTCCTCACGCCAAGCACCATCTGCATGAGAAGAAGGCCGAAGGAGAGAGGTTTTCCGATGTGTATGACCTCGACTTCTTCGAGTCGTGCCTGGTATCTATCGCTGAGAACGACAACCATGCTGGATCAACTTCAGACGCACCCAAGTCCCCAGCCATCAAAGTCACAGGGATGCCAGGCAAACACGTGCCACCCGGCCCTCTCTCCGCCGTCAATGACCTGCTCGCTGCTGTGCCTCCCACGAATGGTTGGATGGTCGAGCTTGGCTACAAGCCCAGCTCATCGGCTGCTGACTCCACCTTCACCAATGGCTACCGCATTTACATCTCCGGCGACACGCTCATGGTCGACGAGCTGAAGGAGATCCCCGAGCGATACGCTGGCCAGAAGATCGATCTGATGCTCGTTCACTTGGGCGGAACGACCATACCCAGCCCGAAGATGCCGCTTTTGATGGTAACCATGGATGCGACTCAGGGGATACAGCTTATGCAGCTGATCAAACCGGATGTGACGATACCGATTCATTACGACGACTATGATGTTTTCCTTAGCCCCCTTGCGGATTTCAAGAAGGCAGTTGAGAGCACGGGTTGGGGGGAGAAAGTGGTGTATCTGGACAGGGGTGACCAGTATCGTTTCAATGTCTTAAATTGAAGCTCCGTGGTTTCTCGAGATAACGAGCGAGTGGAAAGTAGCACACAATGGAGGCATTGATTGAGGTTTGGACGTTTTTCGTTGTTATCGATGCTACGCTAGCATCGCCGCGCCGCTCAATGATTTCATGCCATAACCGTCCAACGCCCTACACCTCAAATTCGGCCATGTAACATTTAGTCGGACTTAGCAACGCGCTTGCCCTTGGCGTTCTTCTTGGGGGTCTCGACGATGGTAAGTCCTGAATGTGTTGTCAGTCGCAAATCCCAAAGTCTAAATGTCGACAGATATTGAAGGATTCGATCGCATCAAATCACATATTTCTCAAAGTGATTTCGTACCGGGAGGAAGAGACTGCTTGAGCTTCTCGGCCTTGTCGTTGTCCTTCAGGACGAGAGTGTAGAGCTCACGGGTGCAGCGGACCTTGAACTTGATCTGCTGGGGAGAGTTCTTCTTGATGCGCGCCGCTGTTACATGTCCCAGTCAGCCACTGATATTTTCCAACAAATATTCACGAATAGCTCTGCCCGTTTGCTTTTATTCCGCTATTTCGTGATTCCATCGATTTCCTCGCTCTTTATTCGGATCGGAGACTTCGAGTCGTGTGAAACGTACAGGAAGCATCCTTGCGGCGGCAGATCTCAATGAAGTTCTTGATGTCGGAGACTTCGCGAGGCATTTTGGCGGTATTTGTCTGACGGGTTGGTGTCAAGATAGCAATCGGTCGAGAAGCTGCTGCTGGCGCTCTCCAATGCCCACTGCGATTTCGCGGTGCGGCTGCGGAACGACTTCCGCCCTTCTGTGAATCTTGGCGGAGGGCGGGCGAGACTTCAATCTTTTGGTTGTGCTACGAGGAAGTTGACCTGAAGGACATTGCGACAACACAATTGCTCGAGATGGCCACGCTCACTGAGACGGATTACACACGTGTGTCGACTGATGCTGCTGAGAGCTTCGCCGATGCCTTCTACACAGCGCTAAACGGCTCGCGCAACCAGCTGGCGTCCTTCTACGTGCCAGCCATCACTCAGCCCAGCGGTCGCGGGCTACCCCATATCAGCTACAATGGCGATGTGCTTAACGACCCTGTCGCATTTGCGACCCGTTTTGAAAAGGAGATGCCCTGGACGCACTTCGAGCCGCAGTCGCTGGATGTGCATGTTCTGAACCGCGCGCTGACCCCGGTGGAAGGCAAGAGCAAGAAGGAGCTGGAGCGCAATATGAGTCTCACGGTGCAGGTCTCGGGCTACGTGCGGCTGTACGAGAGAAAGGATGGACCGATGAAGGGGTTCAGCGACAGCTTCGTGCTGGTGCCGAACAAGGAGGAAGTCGGGGCTAAAGGGACGGGCAAGTCGGGTCAAGGACGGCAATGGGTGATTCAGACGCAGAATCTGAGATTTGTCACTTGATTCTGGATTGGTTCTGGTTACGATGCTTTTAGCGTGGCGTTGGAGGTCAAGATTCGCAAGCCTTGCACGGCGGTAGCATGAGGCACGAGACATCTGTAAGAGATTATTCCATTGCTGTGTCCAGCGAACTCATCTCTCCACGCTCTCACATGCAGGGATTGGGTCCTGCTCGTCTCCAAGGGAGTCATATCAGCTTGTCGCGATCCCAAGTACACCAGTGATACAAAAGGCGCTATCGTGTCCCGACGTTTTCGGGTCATCGATTATCGCTTCGATCAATTCAGACGCGTTCAAACTCCGATTCGCTAGGCTCACTTACTCACACATGAAGACAAACCTACTCCTCACCGCCTAGCAAGTTGGGCAAATGGGAACTTCCCACGATAAAGGAATGATATGCGACAGCTCACATGTCTGTTCCCGCACTCCATCAGCTTTCCGATGTGTGGGCAGACATGTCGTTGCAATTTACTCTTCGACGTAGCTCCAGGCCCAGCTACCTCAGGCATCACAGGCGTTCACTTAAGATGGAAGGCCTGAGTTGGTCTTGGCTTCAAAGGAAAGCTTATTTACCTCGTCACATGCAAGAGAAAGTGAACATCGGCGCTTATGGCTGATGACTCGACTCTTGCTTCCGCGCGCTCTTCCGCGAGAAATCGGACAGCTACCAGCAACTCTGCTCGCGTTCCCACCCGTGGTAGCCTTTGAGCAGCGACCCGAGGAACTCATCACTCAACCGTCATGAAAGCTCACAAACCCAACACTGACTGCGAAGTCGAGCTCAGTGTTTACGCCAACGGCACGAAATGTCCCGAATTCATCCTTCCGAATACCGACGACGAGCCGACCGCGGCCATTTGCTTCATCCCGGTCCCAGATGATGCCACCATCACGATACAAGGCACTGTCTCCGGCTCCTTGCTCTTCGGCCGAGTTGATGTGCTCGCCGATGGTTCCTTCGTCGCAAACCGCATCATCGAAGGCCCCGAGAGCAAAGACGGGATTTTGAAATACTTCGACAAGCGGCGGGTCGAGGTCAAGACCTTCCTTCATGTGCCGGATCTGTCTGACCACAAGCCTCGTCTGCGCCCAAAAGTGGTAGAAGGGAACCTGGTCTCTAAGCGGCTTTCGCGGGGCCGGCAGGCTTCGCGACTCGACGGTGGCGAGGACGTTACGGGTGTCGGTGTCGGATCGCTGACTCTAGTCGTCTCGCTCAACCAGGAGGCGTTTGACACGTACGGCGACGAAGGGAAGCCGGCATACTCGGATGTCACGCTGGGAAGTTGGCGTGATCGCGTTTCAGATGTCAAAGATAGCGGCATCAGACCGTCGCACGAGATGGCGATGAGCGTCTTCTCTGATTCAAATCCTGTCAAGGATAAGCGCGCGACTTTGTTCTGGAGGGACAGGAATGCAGCCAGATATGGAGAAGCAGCCTGGGCGTACTTCATCTTCTACTACAGGACTCAGGAAGCCATTGACGCGGCAGGTTGCGTTCCTCTCACCGAGTGCAAGATTTTGCCGCCTGACAGCGGAATGTTCACCAGGGCTAGCGATCAGGTTAAAGCCGGCGAGGAGGTATTACAGTGACTTACAATGACATGTCTGAGGCATGATGCTAATGGATACAGATGTCACCCTTGAGTGCCCCTTCGGCGCCAGCGTCGACACCGCAACCAGCCCCTGAGCGGAAAAAGATGCTGGGACTTGGTCAACCGTTGCTGTTGCCTAAGTTGGCGCAATTCCAGCAGCCACCAGGCCTTTCAACCCACGGCAACGCACCAGCCCCTACATCACCCATCGTCGGTACCAAAGAACACGACAATCGGACTCCCACCCAGAACCTCTCCAGGACGGAAGAATCCCTTAGCCAGCGCCTGGGTCCTACCACATTTTCCAAGCCCACTCACCAGCATGCCCAGCTGCCAAAATATGGACTTGCCTCTCAGCCACCATCAGACCTCAAACCCCGCATCTCTCTCGCAACTCCGCTCTTCACTGGCCCTCCGAAGAAGGCCAGGAATCTTGACGAGATTGGAGACTCAGCAAAGAGGGACCTTCGCTTAGACGACCTAGCAGCGCCTTCTCTACCCCCAGTCACAGCTCAACCTCCCGTGCACAGGCTAGCATCAGCGACCAGCTTGCTGTCCGCAACACGGCCTTCCTCCGTTCCCTCTAAGCGCACCAAATCACTTTCTCCAGAATCGCCTCGCGGGCGAACCGCTACTCGCGCCGGCGGTTATACTTCCGCGGCTCCAGCATTACACCATGAGGAACTTTCTACCACTGCGAAGCGGGCCAAGCTCGATGAGCTAGCAGCGGACACGGCTCGTTCCGAAACTGGTGTGGAAGCCAAGCGCGAGCGCGAAGTGACTACGCAGAGGAAGACCGATGAGAGGAAGCGCGCCCGGGCGGAAGCGGAGAGGAGACGTCGCTACGAGGAGAACCGGAGGGCTCTGGCGATGAGCGAGGCTAACAGGGCTGGGATTATGGAAGCGGAGAGGGAGACGCTGAGGCGCAAGGCGGAGGCTGAAGATCAGGACGTGACGACTTCGGCGGAGGCGAAGAGGAGACATCGCTATGAGGAAAATCGAAGGGCTCTGGCGATGGGCGAAACTAACGGGGCTGGGACAATGGAAGCGGAGAGAGAGACGCTGGGGCGCGAGATGGAGACCCGGGACGAGGATATGACAACGTTGGCGGAGGATGAGTAAACGGAGCGCTGGGCGTGGGTGACCAGCGTCAGGGCGAAGGTGAAAGATCAGTGAATGAGGCTGATCGAGAAAGGTTTGGTACAGCTGCGATTCGTCTCAAGGACAGCCGTGCGAGGGCAAGGAGCGACAAGTGACAAATTAGGTTGCTGATGTGGTTTGGAGCGAGACAGGAACGATTATTTGCAGAGAACAACAGGAACACGGGAATGGCTGTGGTCTCAAAAGACTTTTACAAAGATGCTTTCTCTCAACATTCACGTTCTCGGAGCCCTCATGTTTGCTTCCACTCTCGCCAATAACTCCTCCCGGGTCTCTTTGCCCGTGACTTGCAAGTTTCTCTGTCAAACATCGTCAGTAAAACATCATACTTGTATCCGACTGTCAGTGCATTTACGCTATTGAGCCATTGTCTCAGCTCGGATTCAGACCACTTTTGAGGGTCACCTCTGGGATCCTCCGGCTGTGGGAACATGTCCTGTCCCCAAATTGACCATGCTGCAGCTGCTGTGACAAGACCGGCGAAACCAAAGAAGAGATTCTTGCGCATGTCAGCACCAATACAATCGAGGATCGTCAGAACAATACATACTCGAGAGTTCATTGCTCGATCGATGGGAGTAGGCATGACGTTTGCTGGCTTTGTAGCACGAGCAAGCCTTTGGATTGAGGTGCTAGGTTGATGGTCTCGATGGATGCGGAGGATGGGGAATTACTACACCACCGGACCAAGCTTTCAAAAAGCTTGCACGACCTTTGTACAACTGTTTGTTCAGTTGCGAGCCGCACATACCTGCTGCCTTCCGCATCGACTCCACCCACACCCATAGCGCCGGCAGCAAGCCGTCGGCCCGCTCAGCCTTCTGGGGTGCAGATCCACGCCATGCATCCCTGAAGCGGACATCTGGCATGTGACGGCCGCAGCAGAGGCCCAGCGGGAGCAAAGTGCAGCATTCACTCCCCACGCACTGCTCTAGTGCCTGGCACATGGCATGAACCGTGACCCGTTCAACGTCCGCCGCAGTCCATCCCCGGCGCTCCACCTGCTGCGCAACGGCGCCAACACCCTCCAGCGGACAGCAGCGCAGGCCTCACAACGGATTGTTTCTGCGATAGGGGAAACGGACGAAATTGGACTGGCGAAGAAGAAGGACGACGATTCGGGAGAGGTTGCGGAAAACGCCAGTGCTGCCAGCATGTCGTACGCTCTGCCGCAGAATGGGCCGACGCAACGGCATACCGATCAATGGTCACGAGTCGGGCAAAATGGACATGATGAAGGCGGCATAAGTGAGAAGGTGACCAGCATGTTCAACCCGGATCGAAGAGACTCCCTGCCGATGTACAAAGACAAGCCCTTCGGCTATCCTGGAAGCTCAAGGAGGTTACCTTGGTTCAGGAAGAAGCGGACGGTTGGGCTGGTGTTGGGCACACTTGCGTTCCTTAGTTGGTGGTTTGGGATATTGTCGCCGCTGTCGTACGTGTCGTCCGAGGGAGACAAGAAGTCGACGCCGTCGTGGAGCTTATTCGGTTCGAGCAAGCCGAAGATTGATTGGGACGAACGGGCACAGAATGTCAGGGAGGCTTTCCAGCTGTCGTGGGCAGGATACGAGAAATACGCGTGGGGTGAGTCTTGTCTTCTGCGTTTCTGCACAAGATGAATGGAAGCTACACTCGATATGGTTGTTGACGATAGCTACTAGGATACGACGAGTTCCACCCGAAGAGCAAAGATGGAAGACAGATGACGCCCAAAGGAATGGGATGGATCATCGTCGATGCGTTGGATACGATGATGCTCATGAACCTGACCACCGAGCTATCTCACGCTCGTGAATGGGTGCACAACAACTTGACGTACGATCAAGATCACGATGTGAACACATTTGAGACGACGATCCGTATGCTTGGTGGTCTGCTGTCCGCTCACTACCTCAGTACATCGTTCGACGGAAAGTACGCGCCGATCAGCGACGAATTAGGTGATGACCTCTACGTTGAAAAAGCCACGGATCTCGCAGATCGTTTGCTGGGCGCATACGACAGCAACTCGGGCGTGCCTTTCGCGAGTGTCAACTTGCATTCTATGAAGGGTATTCCCTCACATGCTGATGCAGGTGCCTCTTCCACTGCCGAGGCCACATCCTTGCAACTTGAGATGAAGTACCTGGCAAAGCTCACTGGCGAGACCAACTACTGGAAGAGCTCAGAGCACGTTATGAAGGTTGTCGATGATAATGGCTCGCCGGACGGATTGGTGCCCATCTTTATCTACGCCGACCGTGGCACTTTCCGTGGCGACAACATTCGCCTCGGTAGCAGAGGCGACTCGTACTACGAGTATCTCATCAAGCAGTACCTTCAGACCAGCCAGCAGGAACCGGTCTACCAGGAGATGTGGAACGAGACCCTCGCTGGTGTCAAGAAGCACCTCATCACCTACAGCTCTCCGTCCAACTTCACCATCTTGGCCGAGCGCCCTGATGGCCTCAACAAGAAGATCAGCCCGAAGATGGACCACCTCGTCTGTTTCATGCCTGGCACGATAGCGCTCGCCACCACGAACGGCCTCCCCCTTTCCCAGGCTCGCAAGCTGCCAAACTGGGGACCGCAACAAGACGAGGACATGCGTCTCGCCGAAGAGCTCATGAAGACATGCTGGGGCATGTACAAGGTCACGCCCACTGGCCTCGCGCCCGAGATCGCTCACTTCAACATTCACGAGCCACCGCTCATGTACGAGGACTTCACGCCGTCAACCCTGCCTCAGTCGCCCGCGGCTTTCGACCCGCCCAACTCTCCTGAGTTAGAGGGCGACTACGTGGGCAAGCGTGACTTTGTCATCAAGGCTGCCGACTCGCACAACTTGCAGCGTCCGGAGACCGTGGAGAGTCTGTTCTACATGTGGCGCATCACTGGCGACGAAAAGTACCGCGAGTGGGGCTGGCAGATGTTCCAGAGCTTCGTCCAGTGGACGACGCTGGCAGATGGAGCCGGTTTCAGCAGTGTCAGCGATGTCATGAAGGTTCCCCCGCCGACGAGAGACAACATGGAGAGCTTCTGGCTGGTAAGTGGTGAATGCACACAATTCAAGACGACAGACTGACACGATTTCTTGTAGGCCGAGACGCTGAAATACCTCTACCTCCTCTTCTCCCCCAACGACATCCTCCCACTCACAGACGTCGTCCTCAACACGGAAGCACACGCCTTCCCGCGCTTCCAGATGGGCAAGCTGTTCGAGACCGGCTGGCAACGTAAGCCGCGCGACGCAGACGGCAGAATCATCAAGGAGGCGAAGACCGCTCACGCGCCCGATGACACCACCAAGCCGAAGGACGGCATGGAGACTGTCATGGTCACCAAGACCATCGGGACCAGGGAGATGGGTGCAGAGACGAGCGACTTGGCCAAGATGCAGACTGCGACTGATGCGCCTGATGCGGAGGCTCCCGGGGCGCAGGTAGTACTTGAGGGAACTAGGAAGCCTGCTGTATGATAGGTGGGGTTACTGCACCTATTTCGTTAAGCTATTAAGGATTGCATCTGCATAGGTAAAGGAAAAGTACATGTTGCCACATTCAAGTCCTTCGATGGAAAGCTGAGGATCTTCGCTCCCAATCTTGCGTACTTACATGGAACGAATTGTTGACATTCATCACCAGCATGAGTTCAAAGAGACGATCGTTTGTAGGCAAACCATAACTGTCATCAGTGAGACAAGCCATGAATAGGAGCCATCAATACGTTATCAATTGTGAGAGACCGATCTTTTCATCTCGCGGGCGTAATGTCACACGGCGGGGTCCATCTTCACTCGAATAGCCAGATTGAGTTTCCCGATCGTGCAGAAAGAGGGTGCACATGTACCTGTGCAATCCATGACACCAACAGGTCACAGCCAGCCAGCCGGGCCAGCTCCAGCTTTCGCCGGCCACGCCCGAGCGCCTGAGGTTGAGCCGCTGGCCGCCAAGTCGCCCCCTCCCGCAGCCAATCAGCGGAGCGGCATCGCTGACCAGGCGAAGCCAGAGAAGCCAGCCCGGCGACATCCTTTCGCTGCTGCAACACGACCACCACCACACCCCCTCCACTCCCATCCCCACCCGCCTCCCGCAACGCAGTCTCAAGCGCTGAGACTCGCTCCCGACAACATGTTGGCTAGGTCAGGTCTGCGCACCGCGCGCGCCTTCGGCTCCGCAAGGACCTCCGCGACCAGGAACGCTACGGTGCGTAAAATATACCCAGCACCCCGACCGAGCTCTCTCCACACCCGGGACGATGCCAATGGCGAAAGCGCCGGCCGCGGAAGCTAGGTGGTACATATTGGAGCTGACGGCTGATGATTGATAGCGCAATGCCTCCACCCAGAGCGAGGGCGCCGCCTCCTGGAAGAACACCGCGACTCTGTCCGCCTCGACCGCGCTCGCCATCGGATCCTGCACTTTCTACTACTTCCAGTTCGGCCGCTCGGTGCACGCCATGACTCCGGCTGAGGAGGGGTAAGTCAATCGGATACGCCAAGAATGAGGCATTCGAGGAGGATATGCATACACACGGAACACGGACTAACGGGCATCGCTCGCAGTCTCCACGCCACTGCCTACCCCTGGGAGCACGAGAAGTTCTTCAAGACTTTCGACCACGCCGCTCTTCGCCGCGGTTTCCAGGTCTACCGCGAGGTCTGCGCCTCTTGCCACTCCCTCCAGCGCATCCCGTGGCGCGCGCTTGTCGGTACCATGATGACCGTCGACGAGGCCAAGGCCCTTGCCGAGGAGAACGAGTATGACACCGAGCCCAACGACGAGGGTGAGATTGAGAAGCGCCCCGGCAAGCTTTCCGACTACATTCCCAGCCCGTACAAGAACGACGAGGCCGGCCGTGCCGCCAACAACGGTGCCCTGCCCCCGGATCTTTCGCTCATCACCAAGGCCCGTCACGGTGGCTGCAACTACATCTTCTCTCTTCTGACTGGTTACCCTGAGGAGCCTCCTGCGGGCGCCGTTGTTCAGTCCGGCCTCAACTTCAACCCCTACTTCCCCGGTACCGGTATCGCCATGGCCCGTGTTCTCTACGACGGTCTCGTCGAGTACGAGGATGGCACTCCCGCCACTACTTCTCAGATGGCCAAGGACGTTGTTGAGTTCCTCAACTGGAGTGCCGAGCCCGAGATGGACGAGCGCAAGCGCATGGGCTGGAAGGTCATGGCTATTGGCACTGTTCTGTTCGCCATGAGTGTCTGGGTCAAGAGGTATGTTTTTCAGGGCACGAGATATCTTTCTGGAACGGCTTGCTAACGGAGATACAATAGGTACAAGTGGTCCACCATCAAGACCAGACACCTCCAGTACAACCCGCCTGTCGCCCCCGGCAAGATGAACCCCCGCCAGAGCCGCCGCTAAATGCATAAAAGGGAGAAAGAGGGGATATAGCTCGTGGCCATAGAAGAGAAAATGTTGATGACGGCGGTGTGGCCAGGGTGGAGAGTGCATGTACAGTCTACCTTAGCGCACTTCCCTTTGTTTGTATCAAATGTGGTAGTATTTGAATTGTATTTCTCGAGTTGCAAGAAACGCAAATCTCCTTAATCACTGTGTGGGCGCGGCAAGGGATCATCAGCCTTTGGCTGGGGCCGGATATATCTGATCTATTCAGGTTTCCTTATAATGATCTCACCATGCAAAGTCCCGCAGCACGCGTCTTCGGTCTCCATCCACCTTTGCCACTCTTCGCCCATGCGATCCAGCTCAGCTTCCGTCGCAATGCCCAGCTCCAAAGCCTTCTTCCGCATTTCGCCGCCCATAATCCGGTCTCTGAACGATGTACCTAAACAAGTCAAACCAAGTCAGCCATCCACCCAAACCAGCCGCCATCAACTTTCATCTAACACTTACCCCAAACCCTCCTCTCCTCCTTAGTAGCATACAACCACGTCCCCATACTCGCCGTGACATCTTCCCTCCTCGCCCCCGCCCTCATCGCCCACGCAACCAACGACGGCCCCGCCTCGTTGCTCCCACCCGCCGCCGCATGCGTCGCCTTCTGCACCTCCACCCACGCCCGCATCGTGTCGCTGAATGGATAAAAAGACCAGACCCGCATATCGATCTCGCGCACCGCCACAACGCCCCCAGGCTTGACGACCGCGAGCATCTGCGCCAGTGCCTGCACGGGCTCGTCCAGGTGGCAGAGCACCTGGTGCGCGTGCACGACGTCGAAGGCCGCGGCGCCGAAGGTCTGCGTGAGCTCGTAGACGCTCGCGGGCTGGAAGGTGATGTTGGTTGCGTTGACGGAGGATGCATGCGAGGCGGCGCGAGAGAGGATGGCGGGGCTGAGGTCAATGGCTGTTACGTGGCCTCGTGGGATGTATTTGGCGAGGGAGGTGGTGATTGTTCCGGAGCCGGCGCCGACGTCGAGGAGGGTGAGGGATGGGTTGGCTGTGGCGATGGTTTGGAGGGTGGGTAGGAGGTAGGGGGCGCTGTTTTCGGCTGTGCGCCATTCGTGGTGCCCGACTTCTCTGTAACCTGGGAGGTAAGTGTTGTGGGGGTTTGGTTGGGCCATTTTGTGGACGGTTTAGGTGATGGAGTTGCCAGGGTGTTGTTGTTAGGGTTCGGGTTGGGGCAACAGCTTATTAGTACAGTGAGACGGAAATTCGGGTACAAGCTGTCGTTACAGGCAATTGTTGATGAATCGCTCACATAAGTCTTATCATGCAATGTCAGAGCAGTGTGAAGGGCTGCTTGCGATTGACAGGTGACGAGAATGTGAAGCTGTGACGATCAAGATGGATGAAGTGGGGCTGGCAAACTTCAACTTCACCTCTTCTAACCAAGCCCTCCCATCACCACGAGGGTACTGACACGGTTCGCATAAAAGGAACTATCAGTTGGGAGGTCACAAGTGGAAGAAAAGACGAGCATTCTAACTGATGAATCTCACAAGTCGGTAGTGCAGAGGTCACCATGGCATAGACGGCATGCCACACGCCGTCAAACGATGCATTCAGAATGGAGGGGATGATGACCCATAGAGTGAAACATGGCAAGCGAGCAATGATCTGCATTCGATGACAACTCGCCGCAGCTCACAGAGATTGCTCGAGCCGAAGAGCGCGCTCTGGCATTGGGATTCACCGAGCTACGTGAGGGTTTCGATGCTTCTAATCGATTAATCGGTTACGGTGCTCGGTGAATCAAGTGAAATGAGGAAGAACGATGGCATGCGATTCCGATCGGTCATCCACGTCGAAGGCCTTCACTTCTCTATTGTTTTTTGAGACAATGCCTACCTCGGCCCTTGAAATACTACTCTCGCCTGCAATATTGCTTCAATATCCCGCAGAAAGCAGACAGGTACAATCTTGACGACTGACTTCCGGCGCTGTCAAGTATTCGGACTCAGCTGCTAAGCAGACTTCAGAGCTCACCATTGTTGGCGTATATTGTAACTCCGTTGGTACTTCATCGCTTGGAAGCTGTCGTTCGAGTGCCGTCCGAGCTCCTTAATGGTGTCATGACCTCACTGAAGGTGAGACGTCATGGCTGCTACATGATGGGAAGGGGCACGCAATGGTTTCATTCGACAGTTGACACTTTCAGTGAAAAGGTGGATAGCAAGAAATCGAACCTACGTTTCCGAAAGTCAACCCGACCAAAGCAGGCACAGCAGATTGACTGAAGCAATTAACAACTGCTTGGATACGCAAAGCCTATAAAACGACTTGAGGCTTGGGCTGGGGACGTGTCCTGCAGTGAGTTCACAAAGCTAGCTCTCCGCGGGTAGCTGAGGCAAGAGTCCCTGTTCTCCACTTTAGACCCCATGGTGTTTCAGGACACCATTGAGATACAACTTCCTATTGTCACGCTTGCTGCAGAAACCTTGGCAAACTGTCGACAATAGTGAAAGCGATTGCTGGCTCCGCGTGCCAAGATTCTGGTTTCTTCGAGGCACATACATATACAACAGCTTCGGCCGGTCACCGCCCACCACACAACCATCTCCCTCCATCAACGACACTCGATCAAAATCAGCAAATTTTACACAAACCCACTCGACAACCTCGAAAATTTGACGAGCACGCTGACAATCCGCACTCTGTGCTTACCTTCCAGCCTACGCAACTCTACACTCACACCCGACAAACCAATCACACTCGACATCTAGACAAAATGCCCAGCTTCACCTTCTTAGCAAAGGCCAGCCACTACTGTTACCCTCCCGGTGTCAACGCTGCGAATCTTACCATGAGCGACATTAGAGGCGCCAACACGAAGATTGCTCATCTTCGCCAGGGGCGCATCGACAACGGTTTGCTGAAGGCCACTAGTGACGACCCGGGCTACCAGCCACAGATGCCATACACCAAGAAGTCCTCTTGCAACTATTTCACATGGGACACAGAGACGCTCGCAAAGTCTCTGCTTGCCAGAGGCATCAAGTCGAGACAGCAGATGAAGTTCATGTACGTCGCTATCATCTCGCTTATCGCTTCACAAACCACCAAGCACTAACTTTCGAAAAGGTACAAAGAAGACATGGCCGCTGCTCTCCTTAAGGCAGATAAGGAGCCGAGCTTCGATCGCTTTACCAAACTCCCGGCCGAGTGCCGCAACGAAATCTACCGTCTCGCTCTCGAGGACACCAAGCCGCGGGTCCGCCCTGCCCCTCCGGCCATCAGCCAAGTCAACCGCCAGCTCCGCAGTGAAACTCTGCCACTCTTTTTCCACATGACCACCGTCACCATTGTCGTCACCGCAGAGCCAGCGAAGCCCTTTGCACTGTCGCACTACTCCGGGGACCACAAGACCGAAATTGCACCGAAGACAAGAAAGTACTTCACCTACGCCCGCAAGGCCGGCTGGACCAAGCACATGCGCAACTTCCAATGGCGCATCATGGGCGGGTCCTACAGCGCCAAGGGAAGACTCGAGAAGCCGTGGAACGAGTGCTACCTCGTCCGCTTCTCCACCAACATGCAGAATGTCGAGACTTTGGTTAAGGATCCGCGCAGCAGAGCTCGTGTTGATCTCATCCAGGCTGGCATGAAGAAGGTTGCTGACACAGAGAACACCAAACTCACGGATGCCGACTTCAACGCCATGGTGGCGTTCTTTTTGGCAACATTCTGAGGGACTCGAGTCTCTTGATATCGAAGACTTACGACTTAACAAGGAATTGCCTCAGCTGGCAACCGAACACTTTCATATCAGGAAACACCAACCTGACATCCACTGATAGTCTCAAACGACTTCTCAAGCAATTACCTCAGCTGGCAGCCGAACGACTCGATTCCGAGAAACCCCAACACCAAATTCACTGAACGGCTTACACGACTTTATGAAACAATTGCCTCACCTGGCAACAAAACGACTTCATCCTAAACACCGATGCCCACTTCACGCACCAGCGTCTGCACGCTGTCTTTTATGCCGATGACCTGCAAGCTCATGACCTGTTGATTTGTGAAGCAGGCGAAGGAAATGGAATGGCGATTCGACGAGTATCAAACGAGTGCAAGAAAGATTCAATGACGAACGGAGACCGAGGGCAATGCGACATGCGGTGAATGGATTTTCTTTGGCGTTCAGAGGGCAGCAACCGATCGCGCAATGATGATACTTTTTGTTTTTCGATACTATAAGAGTCCAGCAATTCAACCCAAGTTCACACGATGACCGTTTCCCCCATGAAATCACCGAGCGAAGTCCGCCCAACTCTCACCCCGGCCCCCAGAATGTCTCCGCAGCCGAGGTCTGGCGGTACCTCGCCCTGCTCGGTATAAGCATCATGGCTTGTGATCGCCCCGGCTGCCGCCGGCATTCAAAAGTCAGATACCCAGGTATACCTGTGGTCCATAACACACGCCGAGTGTCTTCCTTGGCCAGCTGATTTCTGTCTTTGTGTCACTGTCCTTCTGCTTTTTGCCAACACCAAGCTTGATCTCCAAGTTCGCAGCGAAGACCTCCTCTTTTTACCGCAGACACTACATCCACCACGATGGCGCCGATCGCCCGTACATTGAGGCCATTCGCGAGGGCTGCTACGACTACTGCCGTACGACGCATCCCGGCAGCCCGCTCGCCCTTCATTCAGTCATCAGCAGCGTAAGTCGAACAAGACAGCATCCAAAAGGACAGCTCTGACCTCTGCTTGTAGATCACGAGGCCTCTCCACCACCGCCAGAAAGAGCTACGATACCGATAATGTCACGACCGAGGGCGAGACTTTCGATCTCTCCGCCATGCTTCCCACACCGATCACACATTTCAGCGAAGTCGAGCAGGCCATGGCGGACACCGTCGCCAAGTTCGCCAACGAGGACATCCTGCCTAAGGTCCGCGAGATGGACGAGAACGAGAAGATGGACCCGGCGATCATAGAACAAGCCTTTGAGCAGGGTCTTATGGGCATTGAGATTCCCGAGAAGTATGGCGGTGCGGGCATGAACTTCACAGCGGCCATTGTTGGTATCGAGGAACTGGCCAAGGTTGACCCTTCGGTCTCTGTAATGGTGGACGTACACAACACACTTGTCAATACCGCCATCCTCAAGTATGGCTCCGAGCAGTCGCGCAAGAAGTGGCTGCCCAAGCTCGCGACCAACACCGTCGGCTCCTTCTGCTTGTCCGAGCCTGCATCCGGTTCTGACGCGTTCGCCCTCAAGACTAAGGCCGAGAAGACTGCCGACGGCTACCGCATCAACGGCAGCAAGATGTGGATCACCAACTCCATGGAAGCCGGCTTCTTCATCGTTTTCGCCAACCTTCACCCGGAGAAGGGCTACAAGGGCATCACCGCCTTCGTCATGGACAAGGAGACGAAGGGCCTGTCGATCGCGAAGAAAGAGAAGAAGCTCGGAATCAAGGCCTCCTCGACCTGCGTGCTCAACTTCGACGACGTCGAGGTGCCGCACGAAAACCTGCTTGGCGAGGAGGGCCAAGGCTACAAGTACGCCATCGGCCTGCTGAACGAGGGCCGCATCGGCATCGCGGCGCAGATGACGGGCCTCGCGCTCGGCGCTTTCAGCAACGCCGCCAACTACGTTTGGAACGACCGCAAGCAGTTCGGCTCGCTGATCGGCGAGTTCCAGGGCATGCAGTTCCAGCTCGCGCAGGCGTTCACTGAGATTAGCGCGGCGCGCGCGCTCGTCTATAATGCCGCTCGCAAGAAGGAGGCTGGCGAGGATTTTGTCAGGGATGCTGCCATGGCTAAGCTCTACGCCAGCCAGGTTGCCGGTAAAGTTAGCGGGCAGGCGATTGAGTGGATGGGCGGAATGGGTTTCGTGAGAGAGGGTCTTGCGGAGAAGTACTGGCGTGACTCCAAGATCGGCCAGATCTACGAGGGTACGAGCAACATCCAGCTGTCGACCATTGCGCGGTTGCTGCAGAAGGAGTACACCAAGTAATCGGATGAACGGATAGATGGGGTGTTTATGAAGCGATTACTTTATTTATCATGTATGCTACCTCATTACAAGTGCATTTGGAGCCAATTGTACGCCGTGGTATACGCCATTCCGTTTCGCCATTACCTCTTGCAATGTATAGTACCTATATCTGAACGTGTAATCGGCACCCCCGAAAGACTCCCCTCTAGTGCGCTGAAACAAGCTCTTCACATGCCGCGAACCAACCCCGCAGCCTTGTGGAGTCAGCCAGGCCTTGATGCAACGCCTTGTCAGGGCCGGCTGTCAGCCCACTGCTGAACAGTCCAGTCCCTGCTGGCTTATCTGGAACTCACATCACCCCTCCTTCTGCGACAAACACCGCACGCTCCAAACAACGGACCCTCCGCCCTTCTTCGCCGACTCCGCGCTTCCTCCACGCACGACTATAAACTCAGACCCGTCCCTGACTGGAGTCTGAAACGACAAACCATGGCGCAGCCCCAAGCGCAGGTTCAGCCCTGCCGCTACAAGACGGGCAAGACCCTGGGAGCTGGCTCATATTCTGTGGTAAAAGAGTGTGTGCACATCGATACTGGTCGCTACTATGCGGCTAAGGTCATCAATAAGCGCCTCATGGCTGGACGCGAGCACATGGTGCGGAACGAGATCGCCGTCTTGAAGCGTGTGTCCATGGGCCACCAGAACATCCTCACGCTCGTGGATTACTTTGAGACGATGAACAACTGTAAGTGCGAGCCAGCGACTAACGAGGGTCGCATGTACCAACAATTCCTCCTACAGTATACCTCGTCACCGACCTCGCCCTTGGCGGCGAGCTCTTCGACCGCATCTGCCGCAAAGGCTCCTACTTCGAATCCGACGCCGCCGACCTGATCCGCGCAACCCTCTCCGCCGTCGCATACCTCCACGACCACGGCATCGTGCACCGCGACCTCAAGCCCGAGAACCTCCTTTTCCGCACGCCCGAAGACAACGCGGACCTCCTCATCGCCGACTTCGGCCTCAGCCGCATCATGGACGAAGAGCAGTTCCACGTTCTGACAACAACCTGCGGAACGCCGGGCTACATGGCTCCGGAGATCTTCAAGAAGAGCGGGCACGGCAAGCCCGTCGACGTGTGGGCGATCGGCGTGATCACGTACTTCCTGCTGTGCGGCTACACGCCCTTCGACCGCGACAGCAACCTAGAGGAGATGCAGGCGATCCTGGTCGCGGACTACAGTTTCACGCCGCTGGAGTACTGGCGCGGCGTCAGCGTGCAGGCGCGCCAATTCATCAAGCGGTGCCTGACGATCGACCCGACGCAGCGCATGACGAGCCACGAGGCGCTGTCGCACGCGTGGATCGCGGGCCCGGAGTCCGACCGCGGCGAGGAGGACCTGCTGCCGACGGTCAAGAAGAACTTCAACGCGCGTCGCACGCTGCACAAGGCGATCGACACTGTGAGGGCCATCAACCAGCTGCGCTCCGGGGGCTTGGGGATGATGGACGGGGCGAGCTCGACGAACCCGAAGAGGGTGCAGGACGAGGACGGGGACTCGAGCATGCAAGATGTGGCGAGCGCGGGGGATGGCAAGGGCCAGACGGACGCGCAGATCGAGCAGCAGCAGAGGCGCATCGATGAGACGAGTCGCGGGCTGTGGGACAACAGGGCGCAGCAGGCCGGCCAGGCGGCGTAATTTGGGCGAGAGCGTAAGGAGTGACGGGCGTCCCATTTTCCATTTTCACTTATTTCCCTTTGGACATGTCGTTATATAGCAGGTGAGACTCACAATCTATGACACTGGCGTTGAGGATTTGGGTGGACAGCCTGCAGAAGACCCAGGAAGTATTATGCGAAGCAGAACATTACCAAGCTCGGTTTTCGACGCCAATGGCAATCCAAGCCTCGCAGATCGATGAAAATTTGGAAGTAAAATGCGGCATCTCAGCAACACCAACCCGATGTTTCAGGCTGGGTGAATTATCATCATTGTCTCTGTCCGTCTCGTACATGGATTTCTCCAAACGCTCTATTTCCGCTTGGGCGCCATCACCCTACAGCACCACTCAGTCCTCCTCCTCCGCATTCTCCGTCGCATCCAACTCCCTCAACACATTCTCCACCTCCCTCGGATCGCTAATCCCCCAAACCCCACCCCCCTTCACACTCCCCTTCATCCCCACCTCCTTCCCCACCAGGTTCCTGCCCACTTTTCCCGGCCCAATTCCAATCCACCGCCGCACCTTGTCCTCCTTGTGCAAATACACAATACTGTCATGCCACAGCACCGTCTCGACCGCCTGCCGCGCGAGCAGATCCTTCAACTGCTCTTTACTCTCAAACGGCCTTGCCGTAACGTTACTGATCGCAGGAATCCTCCCAGGCCACATTACGACGTCCTCGCCCTTCGCCGTCGGCGACTCCTGCGCCAGCGCGCGCCGCATCAGCTCCGCCGCCGGCGCCATCAGCGGCGAGTGGAACGGCGAATCGCTCTTGAGCCTCACGGCGCGCGGATCGTGGCCCGCGAACTGCCGCAGGTGGGTCAGCAGCTCGTTGATGCGGCGGATGCTGCCGGAGAGCACGATCTGGTTCTTCGCGTTGACGTTGGCGACCATGACCTCCTCGACGGCGGGCGTCGACGCCGCGTCGTCCTGCCCGTGGCCCAGGAACGAGTGGATCGCGGCCACCATGGCGCGCATGTGCTCGGCCTCGCCGACGAGCGCGACCATGCCGACTTCCTCGCCGAGCCCGCGCGAGCAGCGCTCGAAGACCTCGCCGCGGCGGCGCACGAGTTTCAGCGCGTCGGGCTCCCGCAAGTAGCCGCCGGCGACGAGCGCGGCGAACTCGCCGAGGGAGTGGCCGAGGACGACGTCGATGCGGTCTTGGGTGCGAAAGCCGAACTCGCGCTCGAGGACACGGAGGATGAGGATGCTGGTGGCCATGATGGCGGGCTGGGCGTTTTGGGTCGCGGTCAGGGCGCTGTTGGGGCCGTCGGCGATGATACGGGTGAGGTTGGTGTTGAGGGTGGCGTCGATTTCATCGAGGAGGGGCTGCACGGTGCGTGGGAAGGCGGCGAGCCAGTCGGTGGTCATTCCTACGCGCTGCACGCCTTGGCCGGGGAAGAAGAGGGCGGTGCGGGGGCGTTTTTTGGGCGGGGCTGAGGAGGAGGCATGTCGGTGGGGTTGAGGTCGTGGTTTTCGAGGGGTGGTGGTGTTGGCTGTTGTGTAGATTGATGGGCGGAGGGTGGGGGGGAGTGAGAGGAGGGATGTGGAGGGGTGGGTGAGGCGGAGGGCGGAGCGGGACATTGCTCCCGGGGTGGTGGGTGGAGGGCAGTAGTGTTTGGTCTATGATGTGATAGAGGAGGGTTGTTTGTTTGTGTTTCAAATGCTGTGCCACCAGCGGCGAGTCGGCGTGTGTATGGCGATTGTCTGCGTGTGAGCCAAACACCTGGGGTGCAGGCGATGTCATGGAGCTGCGCTGCCCAGAAGCCCAGACGACGTGGAGCTCCCCGCGAAACACCTCGGCTCCTTCGTCGGATCCATCCGGCGACAACCGGCTGGACGGGACAGGGCAAACATCGTGAGCGGTAGGGAGGGCGGTAGCATACTCGCGTTGCACTGCTTGAGCGTTGGAAGGTTGTCAAATGGTTAAGTGTGCAGTTTGAGCAGGGCGGACGATGGCCCAGGACAATGGCGTTGCGTGTTTGTGAAGGTTCGCAGTGATCGACCGGTTACCCTAAAAGGTGTGCCGGCAAATCCTCAGGCCTCACCTTAGGGCGGGGAGCTTCTGGGACTACTGCGCATTTGGACTGCCCTGAAGCAGACTGAAGTCCAGCAGACTTAAGTCGGAGGCTACAAATGAAGCCGTCGATTGGACGTGGTATCGCCGAGCATCTGTAATGCATCGATACTCCTGAGTTGTTGTCATGTGTCTCGCAGAGGTCCACAGATGCAGCGGCAAGTATGGAGCGGCTCGAGCGTGGAAGTCGGCTGGGGCTCCCGTTGTTCATCCGGAAGTTTGAGGTCGATGAGAGTGTGTCATAAAACGGCCTTTTCCCATCATCAGCTCCCCAGATGAGAGGTATGCCGTGAAGCGTCACCTTCGCCTTTGCATTATCGGCATCGATCTTCTCGGGAGCAAATAAGGCATCAGCTATACTCGAAGGCCAACCAGAGCCTTGTTTAAGGCCTACAAACTTTCGGACCAGAGGTGGGCAAAGCTTATCCGCTAGTTCGTGCGCGCCCCGTCCAGCTCGTTTGGCCAAGGCCTCTCTCACAAATTGCTACACCAACCCATCCAACACCCACGCGCCTGCCCCCTCTCCCGCCCATACACATGCCCTTGCCGGGGAGAGGAGGAGGAAACACCCCGGATCCATGGCCGCCCAGGTCACCACGCCCTCGCCCTTCCAGCGGGCTCTCTTCGCCAGCCCCGACCCGAACAGCGCCAACCACAGCCTCTTGCCGCACACCATCTGGGCATCGCGCATCATGTATTCCGCCCAGGCCCTCGCCTTCCCGCTAGCCTTCTGGTTCAAGCCGGTCTGTGTCGCCTTCGCTCTGGTCTGGCTCATCTACCGCGCCTACCAGGTGCTGAACAAGCCATTGGACGAGCTCGCTTCGCTGCTGGGCTTCGACATCCCGTTCACGCCCATCATCGACCTGGCTGGCGTGAAAGCCGACGGTGCGGTCATCCACTGGTCGCTCCCGGAGAAGCAAAAGCACCGCAACACGCTGAAGTACGAAATACACGTGAACGGAAACATCATAGACACCGTTTCGCTGCACGAGTCGGCCGTGCTCATCACCGCCCTCCAGCCGGATTCTTTCCACGTCGTGCGCGTGGCGCTCGTCAACAGCCTAGAGTTTAGCTCTAAGAGCGCGCCCATCCGTTTCCGCACCAAGCAGGCCGTTTCCGGGGATTTTTTCAGGATTGTGGGCGAAGGACACGATGCTGAGCACGAGACCGCTCAGGAGATCTTGCCACACGTCAAGCCCTTCCGTGGACTGAAAGATTTCACGCCTGCGTCGCCGCAGGCGATCGCGCCCCCGATGGCGAGAGAGAACAGCACCGGAGGTGTGCACAAGCGGAGCAGCACCGGACGGAGGCCGTCTCCGGCGACTCTGGGCATTGAGAACAAGCACGAAATAGCGGCTGGTGCAGTGGAGACTGGCGAAGGAGCGGAGACGATTCAGCAGCTGACTCAGAAGCTCGACAAGATCCGGTTCGAAACAGACGAGGCGGAGAAGCTAGCGAAAGAGGATGAAGAGGAGGAGTCTCGCATGAAGGAGGATTTAATCAAAGAGAGAGATGCATTGCGTGCGGATGCTCAGAAGAAAGATCAGGTCAACCGTAACTTGAAGCGCGAGGTCAATGCACTGGAGAGGCAAAACACTGCCGCCCAGAACGAGCGAACCAAGCATGAGAAATTGTTGCTGCAGAAGAAGCAGGAGAGGCAGAAGCTGAAGGACGATATGGTCAAATGGGAGCAGGAGGCGGAACAGTTCAAGCTTGAAACAGAGGAGATCAAGAAGCAGAAGATCGAGTATCTTGAGCAGATTGCCACCGAGAAGGAAAAGCTCCGCCAGCAACAGGTGGACGATATGGCGTCCCTGAAGGCTCTTGATGAGGAAGTCCGTGAGACCACTGCGGAGATCAAGAAGCTGGAGCGAGCCGCGAAGAACAGCTCTCCGAACGGCGCTGAGCCGGAACCGAGCCTTGTCCAACAGCTCCAGCAGGACGCCGACGAAGACCGCGCACACCAGATCCGGAGGTACGACCTTGGCCATCAGTATGCTGTAGTCGCGCAAAATCTCGACAGAGCCAGGAACATGCACGCTCAGCATATGAAGTATCTGGAGAATGCGCGAGCGGAACGGAGACGAACCGATGAAGCTGCTGTCGCCTCTGCTGCTGCCAATGCCGCGAGAGAATTTCCGAGCCCACCTCCCGCATCTGAGCGTGGGATCAGGAGAGGTGACAGCCAACGCAGTCGCCACACCAGCAACGACAGTCCACGCATGAGCACGTTCCCTCCGGTGGCATCGTCTTCTCCGTTCGGCAGTGGCTTGACGTCCACTGCTTTCAACGCGGCGCCTTTCCTCAATATCCACAATGGAATGACTATCCCGGGTCCGTCGGAAAGTTTGAACATCAACGAGGAGGAGAAGGAGCGTCTGACTGGTGGTGCGCCAATGAGCCCCGGTGCTGGTGCCGAGCTGCTACCCGCGGATCTGTTCTCCAACGACGACAACCGACCCTCATCGGAGAATGTACAGCCATTGCCAGGCCTGGGGGCACTACCTGGACTTGGAGGCATGAGCCTGCCCGGATTAGGGACTCAGCCAGGCCAGCAAGAGTTCACGGCACCAGGCCCAGCTTCGCCGACTTCGCCACCAAGCCGCACACCCAGCCTCTTCGCATCGCCTCGCGTTTCACAAAATAACCTTCCGAACTCCCCCGACAACTACATGGATTCCGACCGCAGATCCATTCATTCTACCAGGTCGAATCGCGCGAACTCTAGTGCAAACGCCGGCAGCAGATTCAGTAGCATGTTCGGCATCAAGCCACGTCTGAAGAATTCGTCGATGGATGATAGCAGTGCAGGGCCTGCGCTGGGTAAAGTCCAGTCGCAGTCCATGCCCCGCCAAGATCAGGGCATTCCTGGGCTCGACTCCGCCGCTAGGAGACGAAACAGCTCAGTTTCTGGAACGATGTTCGGCGCCGTACTGAACAAGGATGAGACTGCGGATGCCGAAGGCGGCGCGGACAGCACGTCCAACGAGCCGAGCTCCCAGCCCAGAAGGCGTCCGTTCACTCTGAACCCGTTCAGTAGAGACAAAGGGCCTGACGGCTGGCCGTCTACTTTCATGGGACGCCGTCCTGCCTCTCCACGTCCGGGCTCAACGCACTCTTCGGAGCTTCCGCGCCCGAGCTTTGACAGCAGTCGATGGGGCGTTGATACATGGCCCTCTAACGATGCTGCCAGCGGCGTTCGAGGCAGTCCGCTCTCATTTGTAGGAGGAGGATGGAACGTGCCGCTTGGCGGCCAGCAGTCGCGAATGCTCGGCTCGCGCCACCCGTCTAGGAGACCTTCCGTGCAGCACGGCGCTTCCGGCCCACCAGAGGACATCATGGAGGACGAAGACTCGGACGCCCTGGACTCAGACAGGAAGCCTCACCTGGCTCCCATCGGTACCAAGCCCTCGTCCGCCGGCTCCAAGAAAGCAGAGCATCAAGAACCCGAAGACCCAAACGACCCCAAGCTCAACCCCAACGCCAAAGACTTCAAGTCCTTCCTCTCCTCCATCCGCCTCAGCAGTAAGGACAAAGAAAAGCTCAAGGAAGCCGAAGCCGCCTCCAGCGCCCAGACGCCCCAAGGCACGCCCAACCTCAGCGCACACAACCACGACGACGACTCGCCCCCGCAATCCCGCAAATCTCGCGACGCGCGTAGCACAACCACCATCGAATCCTCCGTCGCCGAATCCATGCGCAACTCCACCGACCTCGCCCGCACGCCCTCTTACTCCAACGCCAGCGAAGCCGCCTCCAACGCCTCGCCCATGCTCGGCTCCGGCTCTTTCGGCAAGGAGTCCTTCATGTCCAAACTCACGCGGAAGAGCAGCAGCGGGAAGTTCTCGCTGCCGACGTTCAAGCGCGACAAGTCGAGGCTCGATCCGGCGGCGAACGAGGACGATGAGGAGGCGCTGAGCGCGAGCGGACGCGAGAGTAAGGAGGTGCAGAGGGGTGGACGGAGCTGGAGCAATGCGTTGAAGATTGGGAAGAAGAAGGGGGGCGGTGGTGACGCGCCGAGTGTTAGTGGGTTGAGTGTTGCTAGCGGGGCGGAGGAGGAGGAGAGGTGAGGTGATGAGGGGAGAGGGATGTCTATAGGAATATATCGAGTATATATAGTCATCAGCAGCATCTGAAGGTGCTAGCGAAGGATGAGATTGCTATTCTCGAAGACTTATCTCCAGAACGTGGCGAGCGAGCATTGCAGGAGGATCTGATCAGCGCAGCAAAAGACCACCTCGATGGCGTTCGAAGACGCTTCCCACATTCGTCGAAACGCACGCCCGCCACACATGTGGGTACCTGCGTGGCGACAGATGCCTCTACTCGATCCTAGTACGATTGAAGAGATTGCCGTCTCCGACAACAGAGTGTTCTGACCTCGCTTCTGTGTTTTGAGGGAGCTGTTTGGCCAGGTCCAGTCTACGCCACAAGCAATGCGTGATACGCGGGGTGTTGACGACAAGCACAGTCTTCATGAACAAGCTGGCCCTAGGTGATGACAAAGAGACCAAATACACCACCCGCCATCTCCGGACCGTCGCCCACGTTGCCCTCTGGCGACATCGCGTTCGAAGGCCGTACTTCGGAGAGAAAGGGACGGACGATACCTGACTGGCACGCGGGGCCGGCCTATCAGGCTGGCGATGATGTAGCTGTTTGATGTATTTATTTGTACGTCGTTCCTGGGGGCGGGAAGTGGGTGTTGAGTGAGCTCATGCTGTTGACGCTCCGGCATGATAGGCGAATTATTACTGAACAGCCCGTTGGAAACGCTGCCTCGTGCTGTCAGGCTGAAATGACGATGACTCCCTGGCGGTGGCCGACGACGGCGTGCAGCGTCTGGTTGAGCTCGGCGCTGCGGGGATCTCCCCCTCCATTTTAGCTCCCAACGCAGCTGGCGGGGTGCTCGTGGGAAAAAAATAACAACACCTCGTGTCACTTCCCAGCGTCTTCCTCCCTCCGACACCAACAACACACATACCACAACCACCCGAGAAGCTCCAGGTACGCCTCCACTGCACCGTTCGCCCTAGCGCGCTCCCCTTCACGTCGCTGCCCATGGGAGCTCCGCATTTCGCGGGTCAGATCGGGATGCCTGCACGACCTTGGACCGCAGCAACCCATTTAGGTGTCTCTGCGGCCCTGGTCTGCCCGTCACTTCACTTGCACGTCACTCTCATTGTTCGACACTCCTGCTGACACCTCCTCCTCGCCAGCAGTCCGCCACCATGCCTATCTCCAAGATCCACTCCCGCTACGTCTACGACTCCCGTGGCAACCCCACAGTCGAGGTCGACATTGTCACCGAGACTGGCCTCCACCGTGCCATCGTCCCCTCTGGTGCCTCCACCGGCTCCCACGAGGCTTGCGAGCTCCGTGATGGCGACAAGAGCAAGTGGGGCGGCAAGGGTAAGGATTGATCGAGAAAACACATCATTGCCAGGACACAGAGCTCTGACGGTCGAGCAACACAGGTGTGACCAAGGCCGTCGCCAACGTCAACGAGGTCATCGCCCCGGCGCTCATCAAGGAGAACCTGGACGTCAAGGACCAGGCCGCCGTCGACGCCTTCCTCAACAAGCTCGACGGCACCACCAACAAGACCAAGCTCGGCGCCAACGCCATCCTCGGTGTCTCCATGGCCGTCGCCAAGGCCGCCGCCGCCGAGAAGCGTGTGCCCCTCTACGCCCACATCAGCGACCTCGCCGGCACCAAGAAGCCCTACGTCCTTCCCGTTCCCTTCATGAACGTCGTCAACGGTGGCTCCCACGCCGGTGGCCGTCTGGCTTTCCAGGAGTTCATGATCGTTCCTTCGTGAGTTTGGCCGACCAATTGATCTTGAGATCTTTCACTGACAGCATGCAGCGCCGCTCCTTCCTTCTCCGAGGCCATGCGCCAGGGTGCTGAGGTCTACCAGAAGCTGAAGGCCCTCACCAAGAAGAGGTACGGCCAGTCCGCCGGCAACGTCGGCGACGAGGGTGGTGTCGCCCCCGACATTCAGACCGCCGAGGAGGCCCTTGACCTCATCACCGACTCCATCGAGCAGGCCGGCTACACCGGCCAGATCAAGATCGCCATGGACGTCGCCTCGTCCGAGTTCTACAAGGCCGAGGAGAAGAAGTACGACCTGGACTTCAAGAACCCTGACTCCGACAAGAGCAAGTGGATCACCTACGAGCAGCTCGCCGAGCAGTACAAGCAGCTCGCCGCCAAGTACCCCATCGTCTCCATCGAGGACCCCTTCGCCGAGGACGACTGGGAGGCCTGGAGCTACTTCTACAAGACCTCCGACTTCCAGATCGTCGGCGACGACCTTACCGTCACCAACCCGGAGTTCATCAAGAAGGCTATCGAGACCAAGGCCTGCAACGCCCTGCTGCTCAAGGTCAACCAGATCGGCACCATCACCGAGGCCATCAACGCCGCCAAGGACTCCTTCTCCGCCGGCTGGGGCGTCATGGTCTCCCACCGCTCCGGCGAGACCGAGGACGTCACCATCTCCGACATCGTCGTCGGCCTGCGCACCGGCCAGATCAAGACCGGCGCCCCCGCCCGCTCTGAGCGTCTCGCCAAGCTCAACCAGATCCTCCGTATCGAGGAGGAGCTCGGCGACAAGGCTGTCTACGCCGGCGAGAAGTTCCGCACTTCCGTCAACCTTTAAGCTGCTGCTGGTCGGTAGTGGCTTTGGCTCTGGCTTTCTTTATGAAAGGTTCAATGATGTGACGAGGATGACGGCTCGGGTGCATGGCTAGGGCTGGTCGAATGATGAATAGCACAAAAATGAAAAGTAAACAAACGGTTCTCGATCAGTCATTGCTCTTGATATTTAATGCTTGACGCTTGTTCTCCGTGATCCCACACCATCTATGCACTGAAACGTCGCTACTGCTCGGTCATCAAAAGATACACAAGGTACTTGCGCTGACAGCCTGAGAATAATGTGGGTCCGACGACGCGATGGATCTTTGCCCGCCCGGCCTGCAGATCAGGGACCAACCGAGCGACATCACTTCCTCGACTCGCAGCGAGTGTTTGTTGTCATGTACACCGCGTGGACGAACGATCTTCACGTCGAGACAGGAGAATGTCACAGACCGGTAAGGAGAACGACAACGACCCGCGTGGCTCGCGAATGCGACGTTGCCGTGACTTGCAAGTCCACAGCAGCGGTTCCTTGGGTTCGCATTCATTCCGGGCTCGTCGAGCGAGCAACGGACGGAGCGTACGTACGCGCGCGCAGCCTTGGCCCGGCCCCTGCTCGAGCGACGGCTGTGAAGAAACAGGATGTGACAAGTAATTTCGCCCGTCCGAAAGCCAAACGATCCGCACACCTGAAGCTTCCAATCGCCCACGCTTGTGCGCGACGTGAAAAGCCAAAACGTCCCCCCCTTTGGAGGGCATGACCGGACGGATCAGGGCAAGCGGGCGTTTTGGGCGTTTGTGCCGGCCAGCTCTAGACGCGCGCGCCGCTGCGACCCGACGCCAATGGAAGGGCAGCGCAACGCCATTCCATCCGCGAGCGAGGCACAGGGAATGCGCGGAGCGCGGGGCTGCCCCGTTAGGCTGGTCAATAGAGTGTCGTATGGTTTTTAAGGGAAGGGTGCGCCTCGCTGCTGCGGCGGGTGTGTTGTGGTTTGTTCTGAGACCTCTTGAACATCACCACTACCTTGCTACTGATCTGACCCACTCTGTATTGCTTGCCTACTGTACCTTACCTTACCTCACCTTACCCCACGCAGCTGCAGCAGAAGAGCAATATCGCCAACAGTATCATCTCGATAATAACTCAGCAACCATGCACACAACCACCCTAACCGCCCTCACCCTCACCCTCCTCACCTCCCTCGCCTCTGCCCAGATCCCCGGCCTGCCGACCTGCGCCGCCAGCTGCGTCGGCGACAGCTTCGGGTCCTGCAACTCGCTCGACGTCCAGTGCATCTGCAGCAACACCGAGCTGCTCAGCGGCCTCTCGTGCTGCGTCAGCAAGGCCTGCAGCAAGGAGGATCAAGACAGTGAGTCCTGCCCGTCCACGGAGCAAAGCACTGGGTGGCTAACACGCATCGCAGAAACCCTTCAGTTCGCCAACTCCCTCTGCGCAGGCCAGGGCGTCAGCAACCTGCCCACGGCCGCGACCTGCGCCGGCGACGCCGCGGCCTCCACTACCGCGGCCTCTTCGCAGGCGCAGAGCAGCGCCACCGACATGTCCGTCACCTCCTCCGCTTCCGCCGCCAGCGCGAGCGCTACCGAGGACAGCAGCTCCACGGCTTCGGCGGAGGAGACGTCGTCGAGCACAGAGGAGGCTTCTTCGTCGGCCAGCGAGACGGGATCGGAGACGGCGAGCAGCACGCCGGCGGCGTCGACGGGAGGGGCGGAGGCGCTGGCGGTGGGGTTGGGGGGTGTGGTTTTCGCGGCGGGGTTGGTGGCTGTTTTGTGAGGGAGGGACTGGGAGGACGGTTTTCTTGGAGCGGCTTTCGGACGAGGCGTTTCTTTTGAAGAAAGAATTCAGTGCAAGGCAGTAATGAGATATCCATTGTTTTTTTTTTTCCTTCTCCTAGTCAATTATGCGCATTGTGTCTCTCAGCCTGTCCCTGACTATGCAAGGGCATCCGATGGTACTTGTGCTTGCACTACGCTGCATGCCATACTACGGGGCCGCGAGACACCATTGCGTTAACACTGTTTGCCATGGCATACAACATGAACTCGCATACCTTATCATGCTTTCCCCGTCGGATAAATCGCGCAAAAGCACAACACTCACTGCCGTGCTGGCCCATCGCCCCACTCGGCTCTCGGCTCTGCGGCCCTGCAGTCTGGGGCTGAGACCTGGAGTGCTGGAGCTCAGCTCCGACTTGCGAACAGCGGAGAATACGTGCGATCCGAGATCGATATATGGGAAGACATTGCGATTGAGGAATATCTTGGTTACTCTTCTGAATGCAATGTGATGCTGCCTCCCTCTCCCCTCTGCAGCTGTCAATCACAACGTGTGCATATCTCTGCCGTAAGCAACACAGGTGAGGGGACACAGGCACAGGCGGTGACGCAAAGCCCTGCAGCGGGCGCATGCAGACGTGCATAGGCAGCTTCCCGCTAGGAACTGGTTCCCAGATCGCTTGCAGAGCCGCTCGATTCGTTTGCGATAAGAGCTGGATATTCCGCACGATAGCCCGTGTTGTCTCTTCCCGCACATCGCGCTCTTCCCTTGTGCGACTTGCGATCGTGCGTTGTGCCACTGGACAGCTGAAAGCCATTGAGCGCGCTGTGAGCTGACTTTCTCGCGACTTCACTTGACTTGCGACGTGCCCCACTGCAAAGCTGCAAACAACGACACACGGCATAGCAACAAACACCTGAAGAAGTATACGCTACGCATCGCTCAACAGCCGCCAACATGAAGTCCACCGACCTAAAGCACATGCTAGCAATCGGCTTCCTCGCCCTCGCGACAGCCTGTAAGTACCTCAGCTCCCTACCAAAACCCTCCAATCGCCACCCTCACCACGCCCTCAACCCAACCAACCGACCAACTAACCACCCCTCGCAGCACCGCACCCCAACCCGCTCCCCCAAACCCAAGACCCCATCGACCCCACGCCGTCCCTAACCTTCTCCCTCCGCAACCCAACCATCACCAACTTCAGCACGCAAGCCACAGCCAACAGCACCCTCCCAACGCCCTCGACCTCCCCGCCGCTCAGCACCCCAACCCTCACCGCCCTCGCGTCCTTCACGGCCCCGAACGGCGGGCAATACGACGCGACGGCGCTGGACGGCACGCTGCGCATCGCGGGCTACACGCTGACGCCCGGCGGGCCGGACGCGCTGGTGGGCGGCGTGAGAGTCAGCGCGGGCGAGAGCGGGCTCGTGCACGGGGGCACGACGGCGGCGTATCAGACTGTGACTGCCGAGGCTTCCGCGAGTGAGGGCGCTGGGGAGAGTACGGTGGCGAGCACGACGGAGGTGGAGGCCTCGGCGACTACGACTGCGGGTAGCGGTGCGAGTGAGAGTTCGACGGGATCTGGGTCTGAGAGCGCGAGCGCGGCGGCGACGGGAGGTGCGGCGGTGGCGAGGTCGAGGGGAGGCGACGGGAGGTGCGGCGGTGGCGAGGTCGAGGGGAGTTGTCGTTGCGCTTGGTGGGATTGCGGGGGTTTTGTGTGTTTTTGGGTAGGGTAGAGGGAAGAGCGCATGAGTGGGTGAAGTGAAGAAGCAAGGTATTGAGCGGCTGACGCCGGCGACTCGATTATGGTATTCGATGACAGTTCTGAGACATGACGAGTTGCGAGAAAGTACAAGAGGGAAAACATTTCCACCTACCCTGATTGTTTCCACGTCCAGGCCCAGCATTCCACCAGACACAGATTGAGAAATTTTTGGGAGAGAGGGAGAAGCGTCGAGGCAGCGATCAATGGTTAAGCGGCAAGCTCGCGTAGTAAACGAGGCCTCCATTATTGCGATCTTGCTCAAGCGTAAAGGTAAAGCTCCGATAGGCCCGGATATATCCTCATGCTACGGGAAAATAGCCTCGCTCTTGCGCCGTTGCCGAAACCACATTTGAATTTTGTCATCGCAAACCACAATCCACCTTCAAGCTTTTTACCTGACGATGCCCTCGAAGCGGTTCTTGTACCACTTGATGACCTCAGGGGCGTTGACCTTGTGGGAAGCACCAACGCGGGTCTTCGCGCGCCTGCGGCGGGCGACACGCTCACCGGGACGGGACCTTAGATATTGTTAGTTACTGGTCTCAGCCACCAGAAATCTTCCCTTCACTCACATGACAACGTAGAAGTCCATGCCGTAGATACCGATCGCAGGGTCGTACTTGATACCCAGGTCGATGTGCTCGGAGATACCGAAACCGAAGTTGCCGGTCTCAGAGAAGTTGCGCTTGCGGAGCTCGTACTCCTTGACCTTGAGGCCACGCTCGAGGATCTCCTCGGCCTTGGCGCCACGGACGGTGACGTGGACGGAGATCTTCTCGTTACGGCGGATACCGAAGGTACGGACGGTGTAGCGGGCCTTGCCTGTCGAGGCGTTAACTCTCCATTTCCCTCATGCCACATTCGGGTGTTGCCTCGGTTTCGGGCGGCGGTTGGACGTACTGTAGACGGGAGTCTGACCGCTCAGCTGCTCGAGCACCTTGGCGGCACGGGTGAGCCTGTCACCGGACTCGCCAACGGAGATGTTCAGAACGAGCTTCTGGATGCGCAGCTCGCGCATGGGGTTGGCGGCCTTGTCAACGGCACCCTGGGTCTTGACATTCTGGCCGTCGGCCTGCTGCTGCGAGGACTGTCCAATGGCCTATACGTCGAGATTTGTTAGCCCGCGGTTCCTCCTCTGCAGCAATTTTCCGATCGCCAAAAATCCGTCTCATGTCCCAATCTCTTGCGCCGTTCGCGGCCAGTTTTCGCTCCAATTTCATATGCTCGCATTGTTCTGGGTGTATAGAGGGCAGTCGTACCATTTTGGTGGATTTGAGTCGTCCCGGTGGTCGTTGTTGTCGGAGTCGCTGATGTCGAGAAGTCCGCTGGCCTGGAGAGCAAGATTTCGGGAGGAGAGTGCGCTTTGCCAAGTGCCGCTAGCAGCCACATGACTCGGGTGCGCGGCCGACTTGCTGCGACGAACTTCACTTTCTTCGCCAGCGCGCGCGAGCCCATTGCATGTGATTGGCGCAGACCCTCTGCGCGCGACTGCACTTCCCGTCATTGCTACCTCGACGTCCACCAGGTCGCGCGATCAGCAGCACGCCTACCTACCAATACCCTCAACATCCAAGTCGTGCTCAGGCACGCCCGACATCCAGCATGTCTGCTTCGAACAAGCAGGGAAAGATGGTAAGTTGCGCACGCGCAACCCGCTCAGGCGATGCTCCATATGTTGACGGACGCAGCTGACGATGCGGACTCATAGACAGGTTTCGTAAGTGATCTCTCGATTGAGAGTGCTCCCGCCGCATGCGCTTACAATTGCAATAGATCAACCACAAGATGCGCGTCACGATGAAGGATGGAAGACAGCTTGTTGGCCAGATGCTGGCCTTCGATAAGGTACGTTCGCTTGGCTGTCGCATTATCTTGCCTACGCCCGGTCACTGACATAAGTCAGCACATGAACCTCGTCCTCGCCGACACCGAGGAGTTCCGCAGAGTGAAGCGCAAGTCCAAGGCTTCTGGCGCACCCGGCGCAGCTGGAAGCAGCGCGCAACAGACCGTCGAAAGCGAAGAGAAGCGCGCCCTCGGTCTGGCCATCGTTCGTGGCTCAAATGTCGTCTCTTGCTCCCTTGACGGACCTCCGCCCGCAGACCCCAGCGCAAGACTTGGTACCAGTGCACCTGGCGCAACCGCACCCGCAGCGATGGCAGCAGGACCCGGTATCAGCAGGCCGGCAGGAAGAGGCGCAGGTATTGGATTGCAGGGCCCGGCGGCTGGTGTCGGTGGCCCAGGATTCCCAGGCAGAGGAGGACCTCCGCCCGGTTTCCCCCAAGGCTTCCCTCCTGGAGGTTTCGCTCCGCCGCCAGGCTTCGCTCCACCCGGAGGTGCTCCTCCTGGTTTCGGGCCACCTCCCGGTGGCCGTGGATTTCCTCCGCGGTAATCGGACTAAGGTGTGATGCTTAGCTTGCGAAATGACGCTGGAAAGGCGATGCAGGCTGCCCATGAAACATTTGCGACACATCTCTCCAGGACAGCGACAAGCTGAGTCTGAAACTCAGAGCACGCCATGTACATGGTTGGACAGCGATGTCTCAAAGTGGATGATTCAAGGAAGGGAAACGCTGCAATGCGATAGCGAGGCGTACGGCGAAAACGAACAAAGACCTCGAAGTCAGGTCGAATTCATGAGGTTCCACGTGAGATGGGCCACTTCAGTACTATAGCACATGCGCAAAGTTTCAAGCGCCACAATGCAAAGACACCTCAGATTTCCATTTCCAACCCATCGCATTTCACGTTGTTAGCTCCGGTCTTAAGGAAGTAGGGACGCATGTGATGCGGCCGTTGTTGCGGCGTCCTGCCCTGCCCCCAAAGCCAGTCCCCACCCGCGTTTGCCGGCTCCCGCCAGCCGCATCGGAGCTGATCGCTGCAAAGCCCAAGGTCAGCCAAATCAAACCTCACACGACCCCAGCAACACCTTTGCGCCCGCCCGACATCGCAACCCGAGCAATCGCACGCCGACGTCGACACAATGGCCGCAGCTATCAAGGCGCTCAACGCGAAGATCCGGTCCAACCCGGTCCTGGACTACTTCTGCTCCACCCGTGAGTCTCGAGCCGATTCAAGAGGAGGATTCGTTGCGCGCACGCCGGAGCGCATTGCGCTGCTTGGCAAGATTTCATAGCAACCGGACGGAGCAGGCATTGACATGGATGCGCGGGCGTCTGGGACAACGAATGTGGGCTAACGGATGTTCAATCGCGCAGACTTCTGGGGCCCGGCCTCCAACTTCGGTATCCCCATTGCCGCCGTTATGGACACTCAGAAGGACCCCGAGATGTATGTACACCACAGAGAGTGCGCGGCTGCTTGAGTTGTGCATGCGTGGTTTAAAAAGCTGGATCACAATGGGAACAGAGGCTGACCGAGACCTCAACAACAGCATCTCCGGCCCCATGACCGCCGCCCTCATCGGCTACAGCTCCACCTTCATGCGCTACGCCATGGCTGTCACGCCCAGAAACTACCTCCTCTTTGGTTGCCATTTGGTCAACTTCGGTGCACAGACTACTCAGGGCTACCGCTACATCAACCACTGGCAGTACGTACACCCATGGCGAGGCAGGAGGCTTGTCGAATGTTGTTACGCAACCAAGACGTCCGGACGCTAACAATCAAACAGCATGGGTGGTCGTGAGCAGAGACTCGAGGCCCAAGCCAAGGACGGCCTCGCCGCCGTCGAGGACAAGATCGGCCAGGCCGCAGAGAAGACCAAGGAGGGCGCGAACGCCGCCATCAACAAGGCCGAGCAGCTCGGCGCTCAGGCTAAGAAGGAAGCCGAGAAGCTCACGAAATAGAAACGCCCGACAAAAAAAGAAGTTGGGTAAAGATTTCTGAGGCGGATGCAGAGAGGAAGAAAGCTTGCATGTCTGCATACATTCTCCTGCGTTGATACACCACCCAGACGGCGCCTGTGTACATTCTCAGGGGAGCTTCTGAACTGCAGCTCTTGTACAGTGCGAAGCTGCTTATCATTGTGTTCTGAAAGAGCGCGATCTTCACTGTTTGCTTGGGTGAGAACAGGTATCTAGGAAATATATCCACACGGTATAGATAATTCCCGTCACCAAAAAAGGCAGCAAGCCGCCAATGATTTCGCAGGGAGGCACCAACTGATCGTAACAAACCAGAATTCCCTGCTCACAAACAGGGCTCGGTAATGTTGTGCCGTTATGCTCGACTAGCCTGAATATTTCCCCGCTGCGGACGCTGCGGGTGCTGCAGATCACCGAGGCAATACTCCAACGAGGCAGTCAGCAGAACAACATATACTCCGCGTAAAAGGAGCGATGGGATTGAAGAATGATTTTGGGGATGCGCTTCAGATTCCGCTGCTGACTTGAGTCTCGAATTACCGCGAGCAGAAATTCGATCGTTGCACGACCAATGGCGCGTAAGTGAATAGTCCCGCCACGGATTTCACCCACCCACTGACAGAAGCACCGAAGTACCTGCAGCTGCCGCTATAGCAGGCATTACTGCTACAGCAGCCTACCTGGACGCCAAATTTCACATTCGCCACGACCTGCGATCAGGCAGTCCCAGCAAAGCGGCCGAAGAGTCCTTCAAATTCATTGCTGCGAGGCAAAGCGACGATAAATTGCTTGTCTACCACTTCCTCGAAGAATGGTCTCTGAACGCCGGCCCGAACAATTTATTTCTAGAATCGATCTTCGAGAACCGCAGGTGGACTTACAGAGAGTTCTACGAAGATGTGCAGAAAGTTGGCAATTGGCTTTTGAAAAATTTGGGGGTCGAGAAGGGCGAAATCGTTGCTCTTGATGGGCCGAATAGCTCTAGCTACTTGCTTTTGTGGTTTGCTTTGGAAGGTATTGGAGCCTGTCCGGCTTTCATCAACAGCAATTTGACGGGTGAGTCGTTGCAGCATTGCGTCAAGGTACGTTATACCATCTCAGAAGAGACGAGTACTGCACGAAAGCTGAACGGTTAACAGCTGGTTGGAGCAAGATACTTGCTTGCGGAGCGAGGCATCCAACATCTCGTGGAGCCATGCAAGGATGCACTATCGGCGGTAAACGTTAGCATACAGTACTATGAGCTCGACCTCGTCGACTCGTGTCACGATCCGACGCCCTTGCCGGCCAGTCGCAGGTCCGGCATCCAAGCAACAGATCTCCGACAGCTGATCTACACATCTGGAACGACCGGCATGCCGAAAGCGACCATGATTACCGCCGGACGCTGGATCAACACTGCTCGCGCTGTCGCGCTCTACCTGAAGCTCAAGCCGGGAGACAAAATGTACACGTGCTTGCCGCTGTACCACGGCGCCGGTCAGGGCCTTTGCACAATACCATCGATCTTTGCCGGGTCCGCAATCGCGATTGGGAAAAAGTTCTCCCACAAGACCTTCTGGCCAGAAGTATTCGCTAGCGGAGCCAATAGACTACAATACGTTGGCGAGCTCTGTAGGTACTTAGTCAACGCTCCGGCTCATCCTTTGGAGAGGGAACATAGACTTGAGGAGGCCTGGGGAAATGGCATGAGGCCCGACGTCTGGGAAAAGTTTCGACAACGATTCAACATCCCAGTCATTCACGAGCTCTACGCAGCAACCGATGGGACCGGCAGCGCGTATAATAGGAACAGAGGCGAGTTTGGGAGAAACGCTATTACAATCCGCGGGCTACTGTGGAGTCACTGGAACGACGGGGGGGAGGTTCGCGCGAGGATCGACCCAGACACTGAGGACATTGTTCGCGGGAGCGACGGGTTCGTCCAGAGGAGCGGTGTCGGCGAGCCAGGAGAGGTTCTGCACCGCGTCGATCCTGCTATGAAACAAGCCGTCTTCCATGGGTACTTCGACAACAGCGCTGCATCCGAGAAGCGATGGATGAACAATGTGTTTAAGCCTGGGGACTTGTACTTTCGCAGCGGCGATGTCATGCGACAAGATTCGGACGGGCGGGTGTTTTTCGTCGATCGTCTTGGTGACACATTCAGATGGCGCTCGGAGAACGTTTCGACGAACGAGGTTGCGGATGTTGTCGGGAACTTCCGCCAAATCGACGAGTGCAACGTCTACGGCGTAAGCGTGCCCAACGCTGATGGAAGGTGTGGATGTGCCGCTATTGTTCTGTCAACCGGAGTAACGCCACAAACTCTTGATCTGGCTGGCCTAGCACAATATGCCACCGATCGGCTACCTCGATATGCGGTGCCTTTGTTCTTGCGAGTAACGCCTGAGCTCTCATACACAGGCACGTTCAAGATCCAAAAAGGGCAAGCGAAGAGGGAGGGTGTAGAGCCAGATGTCATCGCGAAGTCTGGCAGCAAAGACGAGCTCTACTGGCTACCTCCTGGAGCAACTTCATATCAGCCGTTCGCCCAGGAGGATTGGAGAGCACTCAAGGAAGGGAGAGAGAAGCTTTGATTGACGTTCTTAAAAAGTGGGTAGATTCGTACAAAGCTTGAGCTTCACAGGTCATCTTTACGACTCCGCGGACTGCCAAACTGCTCATCGCCGCGGTCTGCTTTGTGGGCCGTGTCATTTCTAGCTAATGTACTCAGATTACATGTCTCATCAATTCTGTCTTTCAGGCGGTGAGTTCGTGAGGCACTTTTCAGGGCACTTTCAGAAAGACGCCATTCATCTTGGAGACCTCCGTATTACTTGCTCAAAGCGTGAGCCAGCTCGTTTTGGGAGACATTCCGGCCACGCTCCGACACTCTCTGTCTGATTCGCCGGCAATCTGGCCGCTTGACCAAGCCAGGTCCCTAAACAAATGCACGCTTACTGAAGCAAATGTCAGTCACTGCCGAAAACACGCACACGCCACCGAGATGACGGACTCCTGCGGCTACTAGTAGAGGCGGTCAGACTTGTCACATTCCACCAGTAATGGTTGTCAGGTTATTCTGGATGATGCCCTGCCAAGAGCTTCATAGTGATACTCTCCTAAAACCACCCTTCGAAGGTTGATAGTCATGACCGGAGGCCTAGGCTTCAGCACTAAATACGCCTGCTTAGTGCTTTGAGAGAGGAAGGCCATAGACCTCGGATACGAGATGCAACTAGACATATTCTACTGATGACGGTAGGTATTGGGTACGTCGCTTCGGCATACTAGTCCGCGGATCGCCATGGTAAAATACAGACTCGTTATGTATGCCCAGAATACTATGTGGGTAATGAGCTGAGGGGTAGTCCTTGTCCACGACCTTTGGTTCTAGAATTTTTCATACATCCCAGTCACTCCGCGAATGTCCACGATTCTGAATTATTGTGATTGGGTTGTTTTTCGGGAGCAGACAAGAACTAGAGCGCAATATCCAAAGGTGAAACACCTCGGTCAACGCCACGGTGCAAGCAGAAGCGACTCCGCCTCCAGCGAAGCTTCTTCGGGCCAAGCCACGCTTCACATATTTAGCCGAGACGCCTCTTCAGCCTCCGTGCGTGTTCTTGCTCCTTTCAGACCGGACCTCGACCGAGGCTTGGTTCAGCACCACAACGTTACACTCCTCCCTTAATCTAATGCATCACGAGTCGCCTAAGCCAGACCGTCGATGGGTAAAGTGCAACTGGCCGCCTTAGAGGTGGATCTGCTACATCCTCACTCCGCAATCTTGTGCATGACCCCTCCAGGATAATATACTCGTTGCGTCCGGCATGACAGGGTGGTGTGGGTGTAGGAACCATTGATCCATGCTTCGTGTGACAGGCGCTCAGACGGTATGGCTTCTACCGTAGTCTTCCACGAGGACATAAATACCAAGGGCAAGCCTCCTCCAGACAGCCCTAATAGCATCTCATCAACCCTAAGTCTTCCTGAGCATAACCCTCTCCACGAATTCTTACGATCCAAGTCGGTCGAAACTCTGCAGCCATGCTGATCACCAACGCCCTCGCTTTGTTCTCTGCTCTTTCGCTCGCATCTGCTGCGGCGATTCCCGATGCCAACATCGAGGAGCGTGCAGCTAGCACTGTCAACGCTGGCTTCAAGGCCAAGGGCAAGAAGTGAGTATCGCAGTCCCTGTGGTGCCTTAAGATTCCACACTGACATCTTTCCAAGGTACTGGGGCACTGCTGGTGACCAGGGTACTCTTTCCAATGGCGTTATCAACAACCTCGCCAAGACCCACTTCGGTCAGATCACGCCTGAGAACTCGATGAAGTTCGATGCCACCGAGCCTTCTCGCGGCAACTTCAACTTCAATGGAGCCGACTACCTCGTCAACTGGGCCACCAGCAACGGCAAGATGATCCGTGGCCACACCCTGGTCTGGCACTCCCAGCTCCCCGGCTGGGTCAGCCAGATCCGTGACAAGAACACCTTGATTTCTGTGATGCAAAATCACATCAGGACCGTCATGGGCCGCTACAAGGGCAAGATCTATGCCTGGGTAAGCATCACCATTCATCTGCTTCGATTGATACGATACTGATCGACTCAGGACGTCACCAACGAGATCTTCAACGAGGACGGAACCCTCCGCAACTCCCACTGGTACCAGGTTATCGGTGAGGACTACGTCCGCATCGCCTTCGAGACTGCTCGCCAGGCCGACCCGAACGCCAAGCTCTACATCAACGACTACAACCTTGACGTCGCCAACTACGCTAAGACCCAGGGTCTGATCAAGTACGTCAAGAAATGGCGTGCGGCTGGTGTCCCGATCGACGGTATTGGCAGCCAGATGGTAAGTTTACAATTCCTCTACTCAATACTTGTCAATGGATCCTAACACCCTTCCAGCACCTCCAGAACGGCAGCGGCTGGCCGCGTGCCGACGATGTCGAGAACGCCATGAAGGCTCTCTGCGCCGCCGCTCCTGAGTGCGCTGTCACCGAGCTCGACATCGCCGGTGCCTCTTCCTCCGACTACCAGAAGGCCAAGAACTCTTGCCTTAACGTCAGCAACTGTGTCGGTATCACCAGCTGGGGCGTCACTGACAACACTTCTTGGCGCGCCTCCTCTTCCCCGCTGCTGTTTGACAGCAACGGCAACGCGAAGGCCGCGTACACTTCTCTCCTCCAGTCTTTGTAGATAGTTAACAAGAAGTGTGAAAAAAGGATTGAGGGAACACAGACAGACCGATAGTTTCCAGTATCGATTGACCTTGGCTCGTTGTTCGTTTGATCACTATTCGTCATTGATTCATGGTGGCTCAGGCAGTTCATTGTCGTCGATGGCTGGTACCTTCTGCAGTATCTCCGCATATACACATTTGACTGAGTCCGGGAGACAGTCGTAACAATGCCCGCTTCCTGGCAAGTGAAGGTCAATGATTGACGCCGGGCAGCTCTGTGTCCGATTGCGAAATGTGAGATTTTGAAGTATGGTTCTCAAAATGACACGGTGATCAAGATATGAAAATTGGCTCCATCGTTCCCAGTGAATTGACGCATTTATTGTCACATGTCGGCTGTCGGACTTCAGATGCTCACAAATCCACAATGCTTGTCATCAACAGCAGCTGCCCCACTTGCTGAGTGAGCGGAGCCGACGACCTCCATCGAGCTCGTATAACATCACCGCTACTCTCGTTACTGACTGAACCAAATAATTTCCGCTGTTTACACGCCTCATTCAGATCATAACCCTCTTGTAACAAGGACTTGCCAGTATGCCGCCTCCATCGGCCGCCAAAACGTGAGTCTCCCATCACCCAACAACCCCACTTCCCACTCTCCCATCGCCACACCCCTAACACCACCCCAAAGCCTTCCCGAGCTCGCCCTCAAACTCGCCTCCTCCGGCCCCGTCAAAACCCTCCCGACCCCGCGCCTAATTCGCGTCCTCTTCAACGGCAAATTCATCGCCTCGACAACTTCCGCCCTCTTCGTCTGGGAACACCCCTACTTCCCACAATACTACCTGCCGGCCTCCTCCCTCCTCGAGCCCCCAACCAAACCTAAAGACTTCTCCGCCACCAAAGGCGAAGCAATCAAAGACCCATCCGGCACCACCATCGCGCACACCTACACCCTCGCCGTCGGCGCGCGCTCCACATCCGCCTGCTTCATCTTCAGCCCCAACCTCACGGGCCCCGCCTCCGCGCTCGCCGGGCTGGCGAAAATCGACTTCGCCGCCGCCGACAAATGGTTCGAAGAAGCGGCGCCGATCTCCGTGCACCCCAAGGACCCCTTCAAGCGCATCGACACGCTGCCCTCGCGGCGGCGGGTCCAGGTTTTCGTGCACGACGTCAGAGTGGCCGACACGACGGCCTCGGTGCATTTGTACGAGACGGGCCTTCCGTGCCGGTATTATATGCCGCTGGCGGATGTGGAGTTGGCGATGCTGAGGCGCAGCGAGACGCGGACGCAGTGTCCGTATAAGGGCGAGGCGGAGTATTACTCGGTGGATGTGGGGAAGGGGGAGGAGGGGGTGGCGAAGGATGTGGTTTGGTTTTATGACAGGCCTACTTTGGAGTGTGCCAAGATTGAAGGTGAAGTGTAGTATCGATGCATTGGGGATGAGACGTGTGCTGACTGCGTTGGTTACAGGGCTTGTCTGCTTCTACAACGAGAAAGTGAAGATCAAGATCGACGACGAGTGGTTGGAGCAGCCAAAGACACCTTTCAGTTGAGAAGACGCTAACAATTCTAACGATGCAAGGTCATGCGGAAAACGACTGATGCCAATAGCCAAAACGAATGATAACCAATCCCATACGATTATCTTACCACCCCACTAAGCCTGAACACTATTCTCAAAATACCCCTTAAATCGATCATTTCCCTCAACCCCACAGTCATGAATAGCATCGTAGCAAGCCATCAGCAGCCTCGGGAACCTAACCGTCCAATACCTCAAATACCCACCCGCCAGTGGGCCGACGCGCTTCTTGACGTCCTCGGGCATATCCTCGTAGTGGTTCTTCTTATTGCGCAGCGCGCGCAGCAAATCAAGCAAGCGGTCGCCGGAGTACTTGCGCTGCTTGCCGAGCGTCTCGACGAAAGACCTGTCGAGGCGGGCGAGGAAGTTGGGCGCGGGGCCCATGACTTCCGTCGCGTAGTCCTCGAGCCACATGAGGTGCTGGGAGTCGCCAGCGTAGTAGTCCTCGTAAGTCCCACGCGGCTCGCGCTCGAAGTGGTCGCTAACGTCGCAGAGGAAGGCGAGGCGCTTCTCAGGCGACCAAAAGAAGGGGTGGTTGAGGATCTGGAGGGCGGTGGGGCGGTGCTCGGGCTGGTGAGCGAGCATGGACGTGATGAGTTGCATGGGCTCGTAGGCGTCCGACCAGCGCTCGAGGACCTCCATGTTCTTGCGGTCGCGCTTGATGTTGAGCTCGCGGAGCTGCGTCCAGCCGTTGTCGTCCTCGAAAGGATGGATGCCGTCTGTGAGCATCCAGAAGAATAGGCAGCCGAGGGAGAAAACGTCGGCAGCACGCTTGACACCGCTCGCTGTACCATTTGTAGCACTCTCGCTGCCGTTTACAGAGTTGCTCTGGCTGTGCTTGCTCTCAGTCTCGCGAGGCTGAGAGATGAGCTCGGGAGCCTTCCAGCCCGATGTACCGGCATTACCAGTAGGGTCTATCAGTGTACTGACGTTTTCCGGGAGGTTTTTACCGAGACCAAAATCAGAGATGACCATTCGCGGACCAGTGTCGACGTATCGCTTGGGGAATGCAACAAGAATGTTTTGAGGCTTGATGTCTCGATGGATGATCCGCAACTTGTGCAGGTGGTGAAGACCCTTGGCCAGCTGGTAGAGGTTGCGAGGGATGTCGCTCTGGATTTCCAGCTTGAGTGCGGCGAGTTGTTTTTGCCGCTCGTCATCTCTGTTTCTATCGGCGTCCCAGACCTCGAACAAGCTGGCTTGACAAAGCTCGACAGCGATGTACAGAAAGTGGTCGTCTTTCTGCTGGCAGTAGTAACGGATCACGTTCTCGTGGTCGTCACTCTGTTGCAAGAAAGAAACTTCCTGAGACGCGAGCTCGTAATATTGAGACAACATGCGCTTGACGGCAACGGCCCTGCCTTCGAAAGATCCTTCAAAGACAGACGTACCACAGCTTCCTTGCCCAATCACTCTGTCCGTGTGGATGATCAAGCTGTTGATCTGAAGCGGCCCAGTGACTTGAGGGCTCTCGGAAGCCGCCACAGAGATGATCTCAGCCGGCTCAGCAATCTGCACACCGTTCCGCTTCGCCTTGGCTTCAGCGGCGGCGGCATCTTTCTCTTTCTGCTTTTTGCCACCGCGACGTCCACGTGTAGCTTTCTTCTTCTTCGGTGTCTCCATCGGATCCACGCCGTCGATCGCTGGCACTGCATCCTTGGCTTCGATCTTTTCAAAGTCATCGTCCTCTTCAACACGGCCCGGCGGAGTAGCACCGTTTTGCGATGGCTCTCTCGTATGAGCGAAGATCGTCTCTTGAGCCGGCTCCGAATCACGAACCATGGTCTTGTCAAAAGACTCGACGGCATCCACCGAGGGAGTGACCGAAAAGGGTTCATGCTCCGCAGCAGCCTGAGGCTGCGAAGGGATCTTGATCGTGAGGTAACCCTTCCTCTGCCCATACCACCCTATGGAAACCAGGCCAACGAACAAAGATACCATGATGAGTGCGAGAATGTTCGACGCGTTCTGAGCGGCCGATCGGAAGTTCCCCGCAGATGTAAGTGCATCTGTGATGGTCTGCCTCGGTGGTGCGTCGAGGCCTAGGTGTTGCGTGCCACCAATCAACGGCATGCTAGGCGCCTCGTCGAGGCCGTGCAATGGATGGACACCAATGAACTTCTTGACTTCTCTCTTCGCCAAAGGCAAGCCGGGTAGTTTCGTCTCGTAGCATTTGGCGAATGGCGCTTCGTAGGTGATCTCGGGGTAGTTTTGGTCACTGAGTGCGTACCAACTGCCCGCCGAAGTGCAGTTTACAAAGACGCTCGGTGGAGACTCATCCTCGATGTATTCGCTGATTCTCGGAGGTACTGGCTGAGGAAGCACGACCAGAGATATATCGTCACCTAGCTCGTCCGCAGGACGAATGATGTCGAAGACTCTCGCAACAGGCGAGGAGAACTTGTGGTGAAGAGAAGCCGGGCGATTCTCGTTCTTCCGAGCTGGCCGGAAGACAGTGCCGTCATGGCGGGTGTAAACGTACTTGTTGTCCAACGTGTTCTTGTAAGTCGTCAAGAGATCTATATCGCGATTGTTCGGCGCCCATTCGAAGTAGCGGAGGGTAGTGATCTGGTCTCCAGTGTTGCGGTCCTGCACACCAATAGTGTACTCTGTCCGACCCAGAGTGAGAGTCCCAATTTTCTCGCATTCCTCTTCGTCCATTGACTCCAAGGGGTTCACTCTGCGGCAGCTTCGGTCACTGTTCGTCAACGAGCCGCTGGAGCTGAACATCTTCATGATATTGCCCGTCGCTGCATCAATCGTGTACAGCGTCGTCTTCTTGTCTGCGGTGTAGGCAACAGCCGGAGTCCCCTCCGTCGCGTATGGGGACATATCCGCCAACTCTTTCACGGTGAAGCCCAGCCTCTGCATCCCCTTGATCCCCGAAGCGGGAGCGTACATGTACAAGCTCCCATCCTGACTGGGCTCGACGATCCACAAGGGATCCTCATGGTCCGCGCTTTCTCTGCCGACGGACTTGTTGCTCATGCGGTGATAAAGAGTCTCGACCATGGGGGTGTCGGACTCAAGCTGCCACCTCGGGGCAAAATTGGTGCGGTCTCGCGCATGGATGCTTCCGTCAACTGTCGCCAGGAGTATGATGTCCTCGACTTGCCAGTCCTGCAGGGATCGCGCCGGGTGTCGCGAGGTCAGGCCGACACTGGTGGATGCCGGCGACCTGTGGGCAGGAGGTGCTCGAACGGCCGACTCGGCCGGGGAGAAAGTCGCAAGGGCGCGCTGTGAGGAGGTGCGCGGGTTGTGGTGGTAGGTGTCGCGGTAGCTGGGCTGGCCGCTCAGCTGGGTGTTGTAGGAGGCATCGTCAGGCTGCTGCAGAGCGACTGCGATGGGGACGAGGAGCGTCCACAGCACATCTCGTAGGCGCAATGGTGGACCCGGCGGCATGTCGCCATAGACGTGGTAGGGGAGTGCGGAAGAGATGCTCAGCGGAGGTGGAGGTGGAGGTGGTGGTGGTGGTAGGTGTTGTATAGAGGGATCGAAGGGCGTGGAATACCAGGCGCGCTTCGCTGCAATAAGCGTCGTGTGCCCTTGCGTTGTCAGGCTTGGAGGCGCACGGGCGAAGCGATGTGCAGGGTTTCGTGCTCACCCGTGGGGCACCCGCTGCTTCCCGTGCGCCGTTTCGGTTCTGGCCCTGCGATTTCTATTGTGCGTAACGGCGATATCGTGAATGCTCTGCTACATATCCCGAGTCTTCACGTTCATTCATTGACTGCTACAAACCGCTTCCGTGCACGCTCTTCACGCCGGTCACCGCTTTCTGCAGCCATGCGTTGCCGCTGCACACGCCTCGGATGCACGATCGGCACCCCTGTGTGACGCGTGCGCAACAAGGACAAAGGAGAAAATATATTGCAGAGGGCTGGGCATGGGCCACACAGGGTTTAGCCAGCATTGCGGGCTATGGTGGTCTCGTGACAGACGATGCAGTGGTCAAATAGCCTGTATCAAAGTGTATGAGGCTTCCTTCACCACAGATCCTTTTACTAAACGACTGCTTCACACAAGGTCCTACTGGGACTTGGTGGAAAACCCTGCATTTGATGTGTCGTCCATTCATGAGAGAAGAGTCTCTGCTGTACAGTCGTCTGATCGTCATTGCCCCTCTACAAGCGAAGGGCACACGCGTAAGCTCATGCTCGCACCACACCCATTGCAGGCTGGCCTGAAACACCTAATGGAGGCGACGACTCCAGCCTGGCACCGTTCCCGTCCTCACTTCTTGCTACCATTTCCCGGTGTGTACTTGCTCCCACCAGAACCGTTATTGTAGTAAGTGGAGCCTAGTGTCTGTTAGTGCTTATCGAAAACGCTGCCAGCTTCTTAGCAAGCATGATGGGCTTGACCGGCGTACCATTCGGATTGGAGTAATAGTAACTTCCGTTGGCGTTGGAGTAATGGTAAGAGTTCTGGTTGCTGGCGGAGGCACCGTAGTCGCGAGAGCAGTAGTGATTGCCCTGGAGCGTGAAGTTAGACAAAGAGCTCTGGATTCAAGATTTGAGCAATGCTCACCTGGGAGTTGGTACCACTGCTGGTCGTGGAGTAGCCCTTCCCAGACGAGCCGGAGGGAGTGGAAGAGTTCTTGGAAGACATTGCAAGACGTAGTCTGGTGATGAGTAGAGATTGGTTCTCGGAGTTGTGGTGTTTGCAGTGGAACGATCTAGTTATGCTAATGAGGAGATGGGCTTTATATGGCCGAGCTACCAGCACCAGATCACGGGGCCTCGTCGAGATCCGCGACATGGTGTATATTCACCTCGCTTATTGGAGACTCGAAGGAGCCACGTGCACGATGGAGTACGAGTGCTTGGGTCACAGGTGCTGCTGTTTCCTCAAGTGAAAGCTGTGAATAATCTTCATGGCGGCTCATCGATTCTGACATGCAGTGAAAGACATAGCGTATCGTCACCCACGGAATGGTGTGGAATGCGTCTGCTTGCAGTACTCGGGATCACTTCCGTTGTGGATTCAGTATTTTTCGAGCCTGTACGATAATGCTTTGAAGGTCCTAACTTCCAGGATCGTGAATATATGGTGCCTGCAATCTAGTGCATGGAAGCGAGCGTCTTTGAGCGCGAGAACGTCTTGGGTAGAGGAGAACAATGTAGGCACCACCTTCCGAGCTCGCTTATCGCGACTGCTCAATGAAATGGGAAAAGAATGTTCACGGAAGACATCTTTTCGAGAATCAGTCAGCGAATTCCATTCTAATCGGAGGTAAGGTGGTCCCGGGGTCACGCGTGAGACCAAATCCGTTCAATGCTCTCCAGCTTCAGCAAATCCCACCGCAAGCACAGCAAACCCCAGCGACAGATGTAACGCTCCCGGACGGACTCGTCGGGGCCGTCATGGCAGTACCACAGTATTACTCTCCGAACAGCTCTGAAATGAAACGTCGAATAGCACGAGTTTGGTTCGAGCCAAGCATCACGCCACGGCCAAGCCGTCTTAGGGCAGACTTGAGGTAGTTCGGAGAGTTTCGAATCATCTACGTGAAAGGGATCGAGCAAGAAGACGGGCGAGCCAGTCTTTGCGCTAGAATTGCTCCGTGGATGTTGGAAGCATAATGTGCCATGGCCTAAAGTGGCATGTGCAGCGTTCGTAATCTTCCTGTTGTATCTGAAGTTGCGGTTTAGCTACTGGTTCTGGATTATTGTGGAGCTCTTTTCACATGTGCTTTGAGCCAGAGCTACCATACGGTTGTTTAGCTCTGCTCAACGGATTGCTGCATCATGCCAGAAGTGCATTACTGCAGCAATTATGGCGCGCATGTCTGCGCTGATGCCAAGCTAATGCATACCCAAAGACAAGCGAATATATGTGAGTCCACAGGTGCTATTCGTCAGTGCATCTCCTAGCGAGATTCTGTATAAGCCATAGCGTGATGCCTTGCGCAAAGCTTTTCGTCGGTAGTGAAGGGATGGAGGGAATAGTGCAAACTGCCCCGTAGTAGGAGCGAGATTATCAAAGAGATGCGTTCTAGTGCAACTCCCTAAGAAGCGTTAGTTGGAAATTGGAGCAATGGCGTCAGAGGGCTCGTGAAGAACACTGAGCGTACGAGCAGGGTTATCGTTGCAAGTGTAAAACTGGAGCTAGAGGTCAGCTTTGCGCGAACAAGATACGCACAGGTACAGGGAGATATGCCTTACCACCGCCGCATGGGTGATGTCGAACGGCGATCCGGCATCTGGCGGCTGGCTAGGGCTTGCCGGGGTGCCGGAAGGGGCTTTCGGGTGGAGAACGCCTCGCCGGACAATTTCGTGGGGTGGTCCGATATCTCATCAGCCAGTGGAAGTCGTGGATTGGCCATGCTGCTGCATCACCCAGACGAACATCCATCAGCTTATGATATCGACCGTGGTGGCATTACGACGCGAAGCGCAGGGCTGAACGATAATCGTCCTGCTCACTGGATGCGTGCGGCAGCTCGCGTAGGTGCACACGCGGCTTCTCCTACGCACCCCATCGCGGGAATCTTGACGTGGTGCACCCTTCCGCTGTGAAATCTCACACGCACCGTGGATCCGTGGACCGTGGTAAGAAGGTCCGGGGAAAGCAGATAGACTCCACCTAGATCTGCGATACACTTCTTCCGGCGGCTCTGCGCCCGACCACGCCGACCTCGTCATAAGCCTTTGGTCGAGGCAGGGAGAACGCTGCTCGACGAGGGCAGCCGTATCACGATCTCGTGCTCGCGACTCTCGTGCAGCGTTCGCCGGCAGTTTGCTGCATGGGCGCTTTAAGCAACCGTGCGGAGACGAGGAGCGTGGACTGAGTCAGCCTGGCGCGTCCCGGCAGTCTCAGACGCGGTCGTGCGGGCAACGTGCAGGCAGCGTGGGCGGTGGACGGTGTTTCAGGACCGCCGAGCGTGTGTGCGTGGGAGCAGGGTTAGCAGTCATCGGCCATGCAGCGTGTGTTGCACCCATTGGGACTGATGTCGGAAAGGCTGTGTCAAGTTTGGGCGTGGGGAGCAAAGTCCGTGGCTGGATGACGCCCTCTCTGGGCCATTCGCAGGGGTTGTCGGAAGTCTAAGCAACACCGACGGCCCAGGGCCGCCGGGCCTGCGAGTGCCACCGATCGTCATTATTGGCGTTGCAGGCGCTGGCGCTGGCGCGCTGGTATGGACGAGGACGCACTGCAAACGCTTCCCGCTCGCAAGATGCGCACTCCTGGCAGGAGATAGGCTCGAGGCTGCAGGGCCCGCCGAGAGGAACCGCCCAGCGGGGTGCCGCGGCGAGCACGGCATGCACATCGCCGTGCGTTCGCGAGCCGTTGGCGTGAAGAAGGCGGTTGTGACACTAGGCGGCAACGCGTTGTCCGGCGAGGCGCTATGGCCGGTGATGTTACCATACGCCCGTTAAGGTTGGTGTCGTGCTGGAGGAGGTCCCCAGCGCCAGCTATCATTCCATGCAAGACCCTTGTCCGAGCCGCTATCTCATTATCATCATACCCACCTCCCGCGGCCCTGGATTCTCACACTGCGTTCGACTTTTACTGCGGAGGGGACGGCATCTTGTCAACAGAGTCTCGAACACACCCTGTCACCTGCCTATTGTCTAATAAAATTGTACCAGCTTGGAAATCAAGAATCATTCGTTGGCTGGTCCACACGTGAATGCTGCTTCCAGTATCAGACGATAGGATACTACGGAGCCATAGGAGGCGACCTTACTGGCTAGGGCAATCCTTCACACTTTGGCTTTCCACAGTCCATCATGACAGAGTCGAGATCAAATCGTGACAGAGCACAGTCGAAGACCCGGAGGTTCAACGGAGTTGCAAAGACTTCCCCTCGATGGGACTGTCTCCGAAAGGTTCGTGGATGCTTTGACCTGTCATCCCACAAATCCAAGCTAACATAATGCAGGACCAAGACCTGTGGTATGAGGACGCCAATTGCTTGGTTCACTTCCATGCAGAGGGCTCATCAAAACGTGGCCCAAGCCTGAAAATACCTTTTGCCGCCGTCCAGCTTTCGAACTGCTCCTATCTACTCGACCAATGCCTCTCGGTCCGAAGAGAATCGGCGATATCACATACTTCAGACAGCGGCTATGACTCCTCCGGATCGCCATCGCCACAGCCAAAGGTCTACGATCTTTTTGTACCTGCGCCAGTGGACTTAAGTCGCGAGCAAGCCTACGTATACCACGTCACGACTCGGAACTTTTTCGCATTCCTCTTGGATCAAGCGCTGGTTGGAGAGAAACTTGGACTCGCTTTGATCGAACTCTGGCAGCGGACTCAAGAGTGGCAGCCTCAGGACGAGGCCAAAGCTCGACTGCTGAGCTACTGCGACCAACAAGGCTACCTATCACTAGCGGAAAACGTACAATACGCGACGGCGATTCTCAACCTCGCTGAAAAGGCTCAATTCCGGGAGCTATGGACAAACGCCTTCGTACACTGTATCGGTATGCACGACAGCCTTGACCTGGGACCAGATCACACCGAACTCAGTAATATGACAAAAGCACTTCTTACGAAGGCTTCTCTGGATATGGATCTTCACTTGTCTCGCGTGATGCGAGCAGTCGGTTCTTTTCTCGAGGAAGAGCTCGGCACCGACCGCCTAGGGCTCTCAAAGCCGGCCCGCGCTCACCTGGATCGATTCAGGTGTTTTCTTTCTACACATTACATGGAACATCTTGGATACTTCCCACCTAGCCACAGCGATCCGTACGATAATCAGTTGTGGCACGATCTGCACGATGATTTTGACAGCCTGTACGAGCTATTGGCCGATACCAAATCGGACGATGATATGAACAATGCATCCAATGCCAGCGGAGGAATTTGTTGTTTGCAAAATACCTATGCATTCAATGAACGGCACGGATGCGATCCACTGCCGCATCCATCTCCACTCTTACCGGCAGTCTCAGAGGCAAAGCGATCGACAGATACTCAACGATCACTGCGCAGCCTGAGACTTGTGCGCTCAAACTCCAGCTCAGAAATTCACCTACCGCCTCGAATGGCACTCGCCCAGGCAACTAACAGCCTGCCTGACCAAATCGCCAATCGCAAAATTGTCGGGGCGTACCGGCGCTTCGAACGGTCACGGCTCGAAGAGAAAATCACTGTGCAAGAAGCCCGAAAGGTCCGCTGGCTGCTCATCTACGGTTTGCTCCAAATGCTCAAGAGCATCACGAATGCACCTGCTGGTGTCGATGTCGGGTTGGCATCGTACCCTCTGTGTGTTCAGACAGTTACCTCGCCTGCATGGCAAGACGATCAACCAGAGAGGGCACCCAAGTCGACGTCTTCTGAACGCACTCTCGGACAAGGAGAAGATCTCCTGGCGACTCCAGATGAGGGAGGCCCACGCCCTAGCACCGAAGGACGTATTTCCATCCACCCTGACTGCGAAGCCGACAACGCCGCCGATTTTTTTACCAACTCTCGACGCAGTTCGGTGAATGCTCATGAGCTCACTCCACCACCGCTCCGCATCCAACACCCTACGCGCACCGCATCTATCCGCATGAGCATGAGCTCCAGTGTTCAGTCCCTGCAGCGTTCTTTCAGCCTCGCTCGACGGAACAGCTCGCGCAGATCGATTCAGGCGCCAAGACACCGCCGGCAAGGATCATACGAGATCGTAGGTCAAGGATTCGGAAGTGGCAGTCAACGGAGGGAAGCATCTCATCGCGGGGCATTGGAGGGACTGGAGGGCGCAGCGCAGGATCCTTCGGCACAGAAGTCTTTGGGCACAACACATAACCCCTGGCAAGAATTCGACTTTGGCCTTCACAACGTCGCAGAAGAGCCAACATTGAACGACCGCCACCTTGACTCAATGTTCAGCTTCGAAGAACTGGGCCAGGCTGAAGAAACCCCCACCGAGCCCCAATACGCCCACGACCTCGACCGCGTCGACGAATTCGACGAAACCATCCCCAGCAACCGCAACTCCTGGCTCGCCACAGACGCAGACTTCACCACCGCGATCCCTTCCTCCTCTCGGCCCGGCCCCGACGAGCCCATCTCCGCCACAACCTGCTCCACAGACCCCAACTCCCTACGCTCCTCCTACCTTGCCGAAGACTGCGGCACGCCTGCGACAATTTACTCTTCCCCAGCTGAGAGCCCGCTCTCCTCGCCACGCCACAGCTTCAAATCCGCATCCTACTTCCCCCGGCCCAAACACATCAGCCTCCTCGACTCCCAATCCGAGCCCGAACCCTCGGCCCGTCCCAGCCTGAACGCAGGCTGCTACTGCCCGAGCGGGCTCGAGAGGCAGGCTTCCGTCGCACCGGCGCTCTCGCGCTTCTCGTCGTACCGCACGGGCAAAGATCTGCGGATCAGTGAAGAGGAAGGATACGGCGTGGCCGAAAGCGAGCCGCGGTTCAGCGCGGTCTACGAACTAGAAGCTACGGAGTCCAATGCCTCTGTGTCGGACGAGGTGCGCGGGAGGGTCAGGGCGCGGTCGGACGCGGCTGGGTTTTTTTTTGTTCACTGATCTGATGATACCCCTACTGGAAGGACTTTCATTATTTTTCTTGCGATCAGTCAGGTTATAGAGGGAAGATTTCTCGTGGCAGAGCAGGGTTCTGCAAGTGCTTAGGCACGAGAAATGGATGCGAGCGATGTTTTCTCGCGACTCTTCACAGGATAATAAGAGAAGTGCGACAAGCTGTCACAAAAAGTACTGTACGTTCAGCTTACGCGGAAAAAAAGCGATTCTTTGTCCCCTCCAAAAATTGCTCACGATGAAATTCAATTCATTACGCGACTGTCCATTTCTGTAATCCAGAGTACTCCACCTTGTGAGAACCGAAGTCTTCACGCTCCAAGCGAGCCACAGACTTCGCCAAAGCCAGACCCACTCCTCAATCCTCACTGTCCATCAAGGTGACGGCTTCTCGTTCCCAGCCAGCCTTGGAAGCTTGGCGAGACGAGGACACCACGGACCAGAGCATGGCGCGAAGGATGCATAAAGGCATATAAATTTTCGCCCTGGAGGATGTCTGCGTCTTCGGCGTCACGTTCGCGATGACGACAAGGCCCCGGAGATCAACGTCGGCAGGGCGCAACTATAGCCCGCTGCGGTCGGCTGTGGTACTTACGCTTTCTTTTCTCTTGCCGTTGTTATGGCATGCTTATTCAGACCGACTGTCGGAGATCAATGTGCCGGCCTTTTGGCGAAGGGGTGAGGGTGTGGTTGGCGAGGGCTCGCTGAATGCGAGTTTTCCGACGCCGACGCCGATTTTCGTCAACCAACAAACGGTATGCTCATAGAGGGAACCGATGGGAATATAGTAATAACTGAGATTCATGCAAGGAAGATGCAGCTCGCATGCTACAAGACCTGCGCCGGGATTCCGGCAAATGGAACAGCAACCATCCTCGGTACCGCCTCTTGAACTCGCTGAAAGCGTACCTCCGCTATGGAGAGGAGCGGACGACCGACTTGGATACCTGGAGGAAGCGGTACAAAAAGCTGTCGCGGGAACAGCGATCGGTATGTGCTGTCAGAAAGCTTCGCAATAAGGCGACACTAACACGCTGAAAGAGCCTTGAGCGCACAGTCGGCTACACCAACAAGCTCAACACAGTGGAAGACCTCATGATTAAGAACTCTGGTCTGGCTGAAGACATCCTCAGCTATGGCTTGGAGTTTTACGGCGTGGCTAGGTCGGAGCTCGATGAATTCGTGGAAGACACGAAGAACGAGACCAACAAGCAGAAGGGCAGCACGTTGTATGCCGTGAAGCACTTCGTACGCGATTGGTCTAACGAAGGGTTGTACGAACGGCAAACGACTTATCCGTGTGTGCTAGACGCAGTCAGAAAAGAGTTTCCAGCGACTTCTTCGTCGACGCCTGCAAAGATCCTGGTTCCTGGCTCTGGACTTGGAAGACTGGGCCACGAGATCGCCGCTCTCGGAGACTTCGAAGTGACGATGAATGAGTTCTCCTACTCGATGAATATCGCCTACCACTACCTCACCACACTTACCACCATCAACGCCAGCACTATTCACCCCTACGTCGACTGGTGGTCTCACCGAGCTACAACCGCCCACCTGACCCGAAGCGTGGCCTTCCCAGACGATATTTCCATCCTCTCCCAGTCCTCCATCTCTCTGATCGAAGGCGAATTCACCACAGCCCTCAAATCCCACGAAGGAACCTACGACGCCCTCGTCTCGCACTTCTTCATCGATACCGCGACCAACATCCTCACCTACCTGGAGACAATCCACGCCATGCTGAAGCCGGGCGGTGTCTGGATTAATTTCGGGCCCCTGCTGTATGGCTCGATGCCGGCTCTGCAACTTTCGCTCGACGAGGTGATCGCCATGGCCGAGAGTCTGGGGTTCGAGCTCGAACAGCCGGGCGATGGGTGCGGGCAGGTGATGGAGTTTGATTCGAGAGTGAGAGGTGCGCATGTGCCGTACGCGCATGATGAGGAGAGCTTGAATAGAAATGCGTATCTGGCGCAGCATTGGGTTGCGAGGAAGAAGAGGTAGGTGCCGTGCTGTCGTGGATGGGCACCCGAAGTGGGTATCACAAAATCAGAGATAGACGCCGATATGATATTTGACAAATCTCATTTAACTGCTTCGAAATGAACTCATCCTATCATGTGCCTGTCAAGATCACGTCGTGTTGTGATCGGGCGGAGACCAGCATTCGCGCTCGCATGCCGATCTGGGAGAAAACAGCGAGAGGCAGAACATGGCAGGGTTCCTCGGCTCGAAATCGACTCCTCACTTTAGTTAGCTCCACCTCTCGAAATGCAATTGTCTGCTCAGCTGCGGCACATTGAGGTCAACGCACACTATGCATTTCTTGGGTCAATGTAGGTCACAACCGGAGTAAGAGCTGCTTCGGTTACTTTTGCAAGGTCTTGAGATCACATTCAGGCCAGCTTCCGCCAAACTTGAATCATCTCCACTATACAAACATCGAGTATTCAAACGACTGGGAGTCACCATACGAACAGAATGTCTGCAAAATCCGATATCAGCCCGCAGTTGCTCGAGGCACCCGAGCCCGACCACGAACGAAACGCCTTCGTTAAGCTCGATCCATCTGGCTTCTTCATCAGACATCCGCCCAAGCCTCACTTACTTGAAAGCTTCATCACACCAGAGGAGCAGCTTTTCCAAACAATTCACATGGGCGCAGCCGTCGTGGATCCGGTTCGATGGATATTGGTGGTGGATGGGCTGGTGGAAAATCCATTCGCGATCAATCTGGAAGCGCTCAAGAAGCTGCCCTGTCGAACGGTTACCTCTTTCCATGAGTGCTACGGAAGCCCCCTCAAGCCAGCCACTACTGCTCTCTGGCGAATCGGGAACGTTCGGTGGACGGGCGTGCCACTCAACCTACTGTTGGCAGTCGCCAAGCCACTGTCTGAAGCATCATACGTATGGTCAGAAGGGCTAGATCGCGGCGAGTTCGCCGGAGTCAAAGCAGATCGGTACCAGAAAGACTTGCCTCTAGAGAAAGCGATCAAAGATGAGGTCTTGCTGGCATTCGAACTGAACGGGAAGCCGCTTCCTCGGAATCGAGGAGCGCCGGTAAGATTAGTAGTGCCTGGTTGGTTCGGAACGAATTCAACCAAATGGATTTCTAGGATCACCTTACAGGACCACAGGGCTACTGGACCTTTCACGACGAAATTCTACAATGAGCCAGATCCTAATGGTCCTAAAGGGGCGATGCGGCCAGTGTGGAGCGTTGAGCCAAACTCGATGATTGTCACACCAAAGCCAGACGAGCAGGTTGTTGGCACTGAGGTTCGAGTTGAGGGTTGGGCGTGGAGCTCTGGAAATGTCGACGCAGTTGAGGTTAGTTTTGACGAGGGCCGGTCATGGTTGAACGCCAAGCTGGAGCCACGCATGGAATTTAGCTGGCAAAAGTTCAGTTTGGTGGCAGCCCTTGAATCAGGCGACTATACAGTAGTTGTCAGGGCGACATCGCAAGACGGCCTTTCGCAACCAGTAAGTGGAAGGCGAAATCACTGCCATTGTGTAGCATTTCGCGTTGCTGAAGATGCTGTGAATGCCGTTGCATTAGGCAATGACCATTAGAGGCAGAATGTCGAACACATCGATCATGGAGAGCACCTGCAAAACGAGGCTGTTATGCCGTAGTTCTGCCTGTACGTGTAGTATGCAAGGATGCTCCTAATCAGCCAGCTATGCGAAGTGAATCGCCCCGGCTTACCTTCCTCTTCCGCTCCAGCCTCCCCTCCGTCGCCAAGCCCAAGATTTCACGCGGCAAGTCACGAATTGTGCGAAGAAGTCAACGGCGAGCATAGGAGCGTCCCTCGCCGCAGCAATCCCCGAGAAACCCGCCAGATCGCGCACGAGGCCGACCCGCGACCGCAAACTTCATCCACACCCTCGACGAAACGACCGCGCGCCAACCTCAACCTCGCATAACCATGCCCGGTCTTCCTAAGCTCTCCCTCGTGGAGGGTTCCTTCGAGGAACTCGCGCTCGAGCTCGCCGTTTACATTGATGGCATGAAAGGCGAGAGTTCCACAATCGCCGCCGACATCACTCCCCTTCTTAAGGATCCGGAACAGGAGGGAAGGCCACAGGAGTCGAACAAGGATGCCGTGCTTAAGAAGCTCGTGACTTCCAGCGCTATCCTCAACACCGCCGCCGAGAGGGAACTGCAGGCCGCGTACAACCTCCTCATCCACCTTGTGTCGCTCTCAGAAGACCCCGAGACCTACCTTCCGCCTATCTGCAAGAACCTTACCCAGCCCATCACCTCCTCCCCTGCGAACGGCACTGGTATCGCTCTCGGCATCTTGGGCTCCATTTTCAACACCATCGACCCCGATGATGAGACGCGCTTCTACGTTCTGCTTGCGATTGTGGACATGATCAAGAAGTCTGGCAACTACGACACCCTGGCACCGCAGCTCAAGAGCCTGGATGCGTGGGTAGCGGAGTGGGAGCTGAACCCCGCCGAGCAGAGGAAGCTCTACCTTGCTATTTCCGAGACCGCCGCCGCATGCAAGAACGCCGAGTCTAGCTACACATACCTTCTGAAGGCGCTCAGGACAGTTCAGGACGACGCCACCTCCAAGGAGGCCCACGACCTTTCCCTGAAGGCCCTCAAGGCCGCCCTTCAGAAAGACAAGCAGTTCGACTTCCAGGATCTCACCTCCCTCGACAGCGTCCAGGCCCTCCGCAAGAGCGATCAGACCTGGTCTGAGCTCCTCGAGGTCTTCAGCGCCGAGAACTTTGAGGACTTTTCCGATTTCAAGGAGAGCAACGGCTCTTTCCTTTCTGACAACAACCTGGATGAGGACGCTCTGGACCGCAAGATGCGCCTGCTCACTCTCGCCTCGCTCGCCGCCCAGGCATCACAGACCCGCACCCTTCCCTACGCTCAGATCGCCAAGGCCCTCAACGTGCCTACTGATGATGTTGAGATGTGGGTCATCGACTGCATTCGCTCCGGCCTAGTTGAGGGCAAGCTCAGCCAGCAAAAGCAGGAGTTCCTCATCCACCGCAGCACCTATCGCGTATTCGGCGAGAACCAGTGGCGCGAGGTTGCCAGCAGACTGGAGAACTGGAGAAGCAGCCTGGTCAACGTGCTGTCCGTGATCCGCACGCAGAAGGAGGAGTTCATCCGGGAGAAGGAGGCCGAGCTCAACGCGCCGCAGAACGGGCAGGGCTACAGGCCCAACATGCGCCAGAGGAATGCGCCTGTCGAGGTCGAGTAAGCGTTGTCGGTTTGTTCGGGTTTAACGGAGTCTTTTTTGGGACAGCGGGAAGATGCATTGCAAAGTTTATTATGGTTAGGCAGATGAGACGAGACGTCGGTCGGGATACATCGGATTCTCTCATCGCGCTCGGCATCCGAAAGACATTGATGATTCAATGAAAAGACATTATTCAGCTCTGTAAGATCTTTATTGCGCTCTTATTGTTCATTTGTGGAAGGCCTGGTCAAAACGAGTAATTCACGATACATAACGCAATGTCCGAGCGGTTGACTTGGTAGCAGCGACGGGTATCGAAACCTGTCAAAACGTCCTAAAAACTTTACCCTGACTCAACGCTTCCAGAGCAGCCTGACGAACTCACCCTTAACGCCCAATATCTCAGCAGAGCCCAAAACAACGCCGTCTTATTCATTCGACCTCTTCTTTCATCACCACAAATCACCGCTTCTCCCCAACCCTCCCTCTGAAGAAACCCCACCAAGCCACCAACATCTCCACCCGACACAGCAGCAAGAACGCCTCCACGCCCACGAACCCCAGCACGAACAGCGTCGCGACCGTCAGGCTCTCCGGCAGGATGAAGGCGCGCGTCAGGCCCAGACACTTGTTGCGGTCCTGGCTGCTGATCAGGCACACGATCCAGGGGATCAGCTCGTCCGTGTTGGCGAACGCCCGCCGCGTCAGCTCGTCGTCGAACACGATGAAGACCACGCAGACCATCGCCGTCGTCGCGATGGCGACCGCCACGATGGCCAGGGAGCGCCATTGCAGCGCGAGGGCTTCGTAGACGCGGCGGGCGGTCGCGCGGGCGGTGCGAGAGCGGGACGAGCCCGTGAGGGATTCGGCCTGAGAGCTGTCGGCGGTGGGCGTGCCGTGTATGCGGCTGGTGAGGTAGACTTTGATGCAGTAGGCGAACGTCGCGCCTTGCAAGAGGCAGGCGAGGGCGCCGAAGGCCAGCAGCCAACCCCAATAGGTGGCAATGGAGCCGACGTTGACGTGGCAGTAGCCGCCGAAGCGGAAGGAGACGCCGGCGTGCGCGAGCGTGGCGGCGATCAGGGCGATGGTGACCGTTAAGGCCACGGCGTTGGCGATCCAGTAGCTGATCTTGCCGGGCATCCAATTCCAGCAAATCTGCAGGTGCATGAAGAGGGCGCGGATGAGCACCCAGGTGACGAGGAACATGCCGCCGAAGGCAGCGAAGGCGCCGCTGAAGGCACAAGTGAGGCTGGAGGATTGGCCGTGGGGTGTGATAGGGTCGAAGCATTGCTCAGGTTGGCGGGCGAGGGGAATAAGGAAGCCGAGCTCGAGGAGCATGAGGCCGACGAGGAGTATGATATTGAGGTAGGCGCGGCGACTGACTTCGACGGGCAGGATGATGTATGAAATCATCAGGATGATACTGAGAATGAACCCGGTTACGTGCACCCAAGCTGCGCCATCTGTATGCCGTTTGAAGTTGTCGCCATAGACCCAGTCGAAGACGGGACAGGGAATGCAGCATGAGGATCCGTTATTGCTAATGTCCAACGGGTTCGGAGCGCAATTGCGGCCGGGAAAGACTTCTCGAACTCTATTAGCTGTGCTCTTGTAATCTGAAGGGTCGGACGACCAACGTACAGCCTCCTTTGTATGGATGGAGTGATTCAGCGATGAACGGTCTGGGGCAGCCGCCGCCGTCTACATTCCCCAAATTTCCTAAGAGTGTCAAAAGGTCGTTGTTGGTAGCCATCTTGTGTCGCAATCTGATTCAGTCGATCAGACCAATCCAAGTCAGACCAATCCAATTCGAAGACTGCATCAATCAGGGCAAGGTGGTTAGGATCATAGGGAGGCATCAAGGTTTCCAGGATCCCGGATGATCGCCTGTGAACAAAGGACACATGGCGCGGCGCATGTCAATAGAGAAGCCGAATCGATCCATTCCATCCAGCCATACATTCCAGACCATGGCCCAGCAACTACAGCCGAAAGAAGTGGAGTGACCAGGATCATTGCAGTATCAGTGGTCGGAGAGATTCGGTTTTTATTCAATCGTCGCGTGATAGCGTGGTGAGTACGCCACAGACCGTTTTCTGAAGAATCACCATGACTGCTGGTGTTGACGGTGAAATCTCGTCGAGAAGCTCTCTATTGCAACTTGTCCGCAGGCCACATTAGTACTCAAAGATCCTGATTGAATGTAGCACAAATATAGCACCAAAGCAATCGAGGCTGCAAGTAGTCAAGGATATAACATGCAAAGTGGTATCCATTCTAAACACTAGTCGTCCGTATTTTACATTCATCATCCTTGAAGTCAAACGCCGCAATCCGATGATTTCCTAGTGTCGATTATCATCGATTACATCCATCTTGTTGTCGTCAAGTCGTTATTTGCTGTTGCCAGTGCCCCTGGTAAACCTATCGCGCGTATTAGTGATCTTGGTCATGCATATTGAAGCCGTGTTCCACTAAGTAAAAACATACTTGTTCCACATGTCACCAATGGGACCCGCACCCCTCGGGATGGTCTGCTCCTCGAGGCTTGCCCTGCGAGCTGCAGCGTTGTCGTTCTGAGGGTCACGCTTCATGTTGGTGATCTTATTGAAGAGCTCGCCAGACTTGGAAGAAATCTTAGTAGTGTCGTCAAGACGTCAGTCAAAATTCGTCGGAAGACATACAGAGCGACGGTGACCGTCAGTGGGGCTCTTGTTGTTCTGGGCATCCATGATGATGGCTGATATGTCGAAGTGGTGGTTGACTAGCTGTTTTTAATTATTGCGAAGAGGGTTGAGAAGATAGCAATAGAGAAGAAGAAGCAGTTGCAAGGGCAGATAACAGAATAACCGACAGTCCGTCCCAACTGCTGTTTCTATACCTCTTTCACCCCAGCCCATCCCATCCGTCAACCCCTACCAGACAAACGCAAGCCCCTTCCATCATCGGGGTCCACGTACCACTCCTGTAGGTCATCCCAAACGGCTGCGGACCTGGCTCCAAACCAAATGCCCTGCGCAATCCGCCCCGCGAGCCACCTCGCGTGCAATGCGGCCATCGACTCCCCGCAGGAAGTGCTCAGGCGGGCCAGATCGCGCCTGCGGATCGTCGCGTGCCTGGATCGAAAGGGTGACGGCGTCTCGCCGACTCGCCGCCATTGGCTACAATCGAGGGTAGGATCCAGGGACGATCTGGTGTGATGAGATCAACGATCTTTGACAGGAATCTAAGCTTTCTGTTCGGGGCATGTGCTTCGACGCTGACGCTGCGCTTGACGTCATGGCCGTTGCCGCTGCGAGGGAAGTGAAACGCTAATGGTCGTATTGTCTGCACCCTTTGGTGGTGAATGCATTGAAACCCTGGGGAGAAAAGCAATTCCCTGTGTTTGAGAGTGTATGCGTCGCTGCCGATCGCTTCTGGGATCGGCCCGTCGAGACAATTGCGATGACGAGTCTACCTCGATCCGAGCCTTTACTTCGTGTTTATGATGCCTAAGGCGATCGAGCGGCGCGGGTAAAGTGTATATAACCGGATGGAGCTCACGAGCTACCGCATGGTCGTAGGGTATCAATCAATGTTGAGGTAGCAGATGTCATTGATCCGTGAACAGTGTTCAGCTGGGTTCTAGATGCTTCGTACCGAACTTCAGAGTCGCAAGCATGGACAGCAAATCGGCTGGGAACATCATGCGTCTACAGACTTTGATTTTGGCTTGCATAGTCACCGTATTGCAGAGACTTCCTATCGAGGTCAATAAACCGATCGACGCGCATCATTCGATCACGCCTTGCCACACATCTCTTTTCGAGTTCGCGAAGAATTCATTTAGTCCCGCGCATTAGCCTACTTCTATCTTATTGCGGGAGGAACAGGAATAAACTGACTGATGGCGAGAGTATATCCTTGCCGCCTCAACAAAGCATATGTCTATGCCAGCCGACCGCACGTTAATAGCGTCGCATACCCGGCGGAGACGATGTGGCATCAGATTTCCTATAACTCAACTGCCCTTTATGAATATCGATCAGGATGGCCATGACGCCACTTCTAAGGTCCACCCTAAAGGTATTGATGAGCTGCGTGAACGAGCTGGTAGTCCCGCGTTTCGCATCCCCAGCATTCGCGTTAGACCACCGGAGGAGGATAGGTTGAAGGGCGTCGTTGGATCTCTCAAGCGCCGGAGGTGAGCGTTCAATTGAATCACAGGCGTGCTCGATGTACCGGTACTGATTGACCAGAGAGTTGATGTAGACCGGCTCGTGGCTCTTCATGTGCGACTCAAGGCTGATGGCCGCAATGAGGGAGACATATGCGATACGGAATCCCAGTCTTCATAAGTCCGGAGGGAATGGCAGCACGTCAAGCTCCCTCACATGACCATCATGTAACTCGTCTACTTCCAAATTCCCAGCTTCGAAAATCTCCGATATGAACACATTTGCTATCAATATACAGAAGAAGGTAGCACGCTGCCATATCTTCCATCCTCCAAGAGGGAAACTCTTCCGTAATAATGAATCTCCGATCCAAAACCGCTGTTCAAAAGTCTACAGTTTAGTGAAGCACGTGCATTAGTCTTACATTACACCATTACACCTGAGACACTACTCAAAAGCCCTCAGTGACAAGTCTCTCCGCCCCGATTGTCCGTTTTTGTTCAATTGAGAAGAGACGGCAGTAGCTTATTTTCCTTCTCGATTGTCGAAGCACGCTCGGGGCCAAGATCATTCTCGGCAGTCTATGGTATTTGGCAGCACACTGACGTCCATGCCCTTGCTTAAGAACATTCTTAGTCTCTTCGTGGCATACCTTCTCCCCGTCGATCGAGGGGGCATAGTAGCACGTCACGTTGGCCCAATCACGTTCAGTGAACATTCGTATACAGAGGGATATCCATAGCAATGCAGCAGTACTTCCCCGCGCCGTATGGTCCCTCATCAAAGTTCAGAAGCGAAGATAGCGGCTCACATGTCCTCAAACTCCTCGAGAAACCGAAACTGCGTCCCAGAAATTCAATTTCGAAGACCTCTCCGAGCAACATCGTTCGTCGTGAGTCCATAGGCGAAGGTAGCACCTCACATACCGCACCACCACATGAGAACGAGACTGCGTCTCCAGAATTCAAGGCACACAGGTCTTTCCTTCCGGAATGTTGCGTCTCAATAGCCCACAGCCGACGATAGCACCTCTTGCTCCCTTACGACCATCGAGAACATGTCGATCCCAGAGAGTCAAGGCACAAAGGCCTCCCCAAGTTCTAATCCAGCTTCAGTAGTCGAAAGCCGATGGCGGCAGCTCACATCGCCTCCCATCCCGTCGGAGAACGTCCCGATTTCAGGAAGACAGAGCATACGTACGGGCTTCTCCGAGGAAACAATCACACCTCAGTAATCCATCGGCGATGGTAGCAGCTTTACATTCCCAACTTCTCAACCGAGAACCCCACAATCCACATATCTCCAGAGACAGCACATCATCAGCGCCAGTCATGAAGTTTCAACAGGAAAAAATTCATTACATCGTCCGATACCTATTCCAAAAAGCCCCGACCCAAAAGCGGGGGGCCAAGCAACCCAAGGGAATTCCTCATATCCCAAAACCCGAAGCGCCCAGCGGAGAAGAAATACGGCGGGAGGAAAAAAGCAACAACAGAGTTCTGTCTCCTCTACGCGGAGCAGACAAACGTCTACTTGACGATCTTGCAGACCAGGTCCTGGCTGTCGACCGAGTCGCCCTCCTTGACGCCGAGCGAGCCGATCTTGCCGGAGTGCGGGGCGGAGATGACCATTTCCTGTTGATCAACACGTTAGCAACCACGTTCAAGAATTCTGGAATCCGTTGCAAACTCACCATCTTCATGGCCGAAAGCACCGCGACGGGGTCGCCCTTCTGCACCTCGCTGCCGTCCTTGACGCGGACCTCGACGACGACACCCGACATGGGGGCGCCGACCTGCGAGCTGTCGCTGGTGTCCGCCTTGGGGCGGGACTTGTTCTCGACGGCCGCGTGCTGGTCGTCGACGGTGACCTGGCGGACCTCGCCGTTCATCTCGTAGAAGACCTCGCGCTGGCCGGTCTGGTCGCTGAGCGGGCCGATAGCGAGCAACTTGAGGATGAGGACCTTGCCCTTCTCGAGCTCGACCTGGAACTCCTCGCCGATCTCCGGGCGGTTGAGGAAGTACTTTGTCGGGAGCACGGACAGGTCGCCGAACTTGTCGGTGAACTTCTTGTAGTCCTCGAAGACCTTGGGGTACATGGCGTAGGAGGCGACGTCGGTCTCGGAGCAGCCACCGAACTTGTCCTTGAGCTCCTTGCGGATGGCGTCGAAGTTGAAGGGCTCGAGGTAGAGGCCAGGGCGCTTGTCCATCTTGCGACGGTCGCGGAGGGCCTGAGAGCGGAGGGGCTCAGGGAAGCCGCCGTAGGGCTGGCCCATGAGGCCCTCGAAGAACTCGAGGACGGAGGAGGGAAAGTCGAGCTCGGGTGCCTTGCGGAGGAGCTCGTCGGCGGTCAAGTTGTTGGAAACCATGAACTGGGCGAGGTCGCCGACGACCTTGGAGGTCGGGGTGACCTTGACGATGTCGCCGAGGAGGTCATTAGCCTGCTCGTAGGCCTTCTTGGTCTGGGCCCACTGGGCGCCGAGACCCTGCTGGGAAGCCTGGAAGATCAGGTTGGTGAGCTGGCCACCGGGGATCTCGTGCTCGTAGACCTCGGGGTCGGGGCCAGTGAGACCGGCCTCGAAGGGAGAGTAGACGAGGCGGACCTGGGCCCAGTAGCTGTCGATAGCACGGAGGTGCTGGGCGCTAAGACCAGGGTCAAGGTCGCCGCCCTCGAGGGATGCCGTGATGGCACCGATAGAAGGTTGAGAAGTCATGCCGGACATGCTGTCAGTGGCGGCATCGACGGCGTCAGCACCAGCCTGGGCGCAGGCAACCATCGAGGCAACACCAGTGCCGGCAGAGTCGTGGGTGTGGACGTGGATGGGGAGGTCGGGGTACTTCTTCCTGAGAGCGCCAACCAGGAGAGTTGCCGCACGAGGCTTGAGGACACCAGCCATGTCCTTAATGCCTAGCACGTGAGCTCCCATGTTGACGATCTTGTCCGCTACGTCCAGGTAGTAGTCGAGAGTGTACTTCTTCTCCGGGTTGAGCATGTCACCTACGAATCGTTAGCCGATGGTACCACCGCAAGAACCGCACGAGGGAGGGAGACGAGCCTGAATAACACAGAGTCCCTTCAGCAATAGCGCCAGCCTTGAGAACAGCCTTAATGCCAACCTCCAACTGGTTGACGTCGTTGAGGGCGTCGAAGACCCTGAAGATGTCCATTCCGTTCTTCTTCGCCTGCTCGCAGAAGTGGTAGATGGCATTGTCCGGCAGGGACGAGTAAGCGACACCGTTGGCGCCGCGCAGCAGACACTGGAAGGGGATGTTGGGCACGAGCTTCCTCATCTTGCGCAGACGGTCCCAGGGGTCCTCGTACAGGAAGCGCATGGCGACGTCGAAGGTGGCGCCGCCCCAGCACTCGAGGGCCCAGGCGTTGCTGAGGGCGTAGGAGGTCTCGCGGGCGATGTTGCAGAAGTCGACGGTGCGGACGCGGGTGGCGAGGAGGGACTGGTGGGCGTCGCGCCAGGTGGTGTCCATGATCAGGCAGCCCTTGTTGGCGCGGACGGCCTTGACGAAGGCCTCGGGGCCTTGCTCGACGATGATGTTGCGCCAGCCCTTGGTGCAGGGGACGGAGGTGTCGATGGGCTTGCCGTCGGGGCCGGCGATGGTGGGCATGATCACGTCGCCCTTGAACTTGGACTCGCCGATCTGGCCCTTGATCTGGGAACCGTTGACGGCGAGGTCGCCGAGGTAGGTAAGCAGCTTCTGCGCGCGGTTCTGGCTGCCGATGAGCTTGAAAAGCTCGGGAGTGTCGTCGATGAAGGTGGTCCAGCAGGTGCCGTCGATGAAGGTCGGGTGGGTGAGGAGGGAGGCGAGGAAGGGGATGTTGGTCTTGACGCCGCGAATGCGGAACTCGACCAGTGCACGGAGCATCTTTCTGCGGGCGATCTCGTAGGTCGAGCCCTGGCAAGTGCACTTGACAAGCATAGAGTCGTAGTGAGGGGTGATGATGGCACCGGCGAAACCGTTGCCACCGTCAAGACGGACACCATTACCACCAGCAGAGCGGTAGACCTCGATCTTGCCGGTGTCGGGCTTGAAGCCCTGGGAGGGGTCCTCGGTGGTGATACGGCACTGAATGGCGAAACCACGAGTGGTGATGCGGTCCTGGGTCAGACCAAGCTGCTCGAGGGAGGCACCGGCAGCGATCTGGATCTGAGCAGCGACAATGTCGATACCGGTGATCTCCTCAGTAATGGTGTGCTCGACCTGGATACGTGGGTTGATCTCGATAAAGTAGTAGCGGTTCTGCTGGTCAACCAAGAATTCGGCAGTACCGGCGTTGCGGTAGTTGACAGACTTGGCGAGCTTGACAGCATCGGCAAGAATGGCATCCCTAGTCTCGACGGGGAGATCCTTGGCCGGAGCAAGCTCGACGACCTTCTGGTGTCGTCGCTGAACGGAGCAGTCACGCTCGAACAGGTGGACGACGTTGCCGTGGCTGTCACCAAGAAGCTGGACCTCAATGTGCTTGGGCTTGTGGAGGAAACGCTCGACGAAGACGGTGCCGTTGCCGAAAGCAGACTTGGCCTCGGAAGTCGCACGCTCGAAGGAGTCCTTGAGCTCCTCCTGCTTCCAGACGACACGCATACCACGTCCACCGCCACCGAAGGCAGCCTTGATGATGATGGGGAAGCCGTACTCGTCGGTGAATTTCTTGACCTCCTCGTACTTCTCCACAGGGCCGGGTGTACCAGGGACAACAGGGACCTCGCACTTCATGGCGAGCTCACGAGCAGACACCTTGTCGCCAAGGTTCTTGATAGTGTCGGGTGTAGGGCCGACCCAGATAAGGCCAGCATCTTCCACCTTTTGTGCGAATTCGTAGTTTTCGCTCAAGAAACCGTAGCCGGGGTGGATAAGGTTGACGCCTGTAAGTATTGGTTAGACATGAGGTTGAAATAGGCAGTGTTCTAAAATTGGCTTTCTGTTGCAATGCGAAAATCAAGGAAGGAACGACCAGGCCAACGTCAGATGAGTTTTGACTGCGGTACTCCAGAAATCTGGACACACCACAATCTCAAGTCACATCTTATCTCTTGAGGAGAATCACAGAACGCCAATGCCCGCTTCCTTTTCAAGAAAGTCGCGTAATTTGAGATAAGACAAAAATAAATCAACTCACCATGGTCAAGCGCAATCTTGATAATCTCGTCACCAGCCAAGTAAGCAGCAACGGGCGTGTACTGGCCACGCTTGCCGATCACGTAGGCCTCGTCGGCCTTCTGTCTGTGCATACCCAGGCGGTCCTCGTAGGAGAAGACAGCCACAGTCTGCAGGGACAGCTCGTGGGCGGTACGGAAGATACGGATGGGAATCTCGCCGCGGTTGGCGACGAGCAGCTTGTTGAGGTGCATGATGCTGCTGTTGGCGCGCAGGCGGTGGTGGACGGTGTTGGCGGTGTGGTGGGTCTCGCCATGCTCGTCCGGGGTGCCGAACTCGTGGTTGTTGGCGGCGTCGGCCATGATGGTCGCGCGGTTGCTGGCCGCGAGGTCGGAAGACATGGCTGTGTGTGAGAGGGAGGGGTAGAGGGAGAGGTATGGAGGAAGAAATTGACAGGGACGAGAAGACGTCGGTGGTCGAGTGAGGTGGTCGACACCGGCTCAATGCCTCGGCTGGTCAACAATAAGCCCCAATGGCAGCCGGCTGCTCAATCGCAGCGCTTGTAGGAAGGGGAGCTTGAGTGGGAGGAGGGGTTGCGATGTGTTGTGTATGGAGGAGGAAGAGGGTGCGAGAAGAGGAACAGGCAGGACGGTGGGCGTCCGGTATTACTACTACCACTGACTGGACAGGGCCAAAAGGTTAAAGCTCGAGCTCCTCAGGCGTGGACTGTCGCGTCCCGCCCGAGCTCCCTCCAGAGGCACAAGGTATGACGAGCGCGGGGCCCGTGCACGGGCAGCCCCGCGCCCACGGGGAGAGGCGACGAGGCGACAAGGCTGCTCCGAGGGCAGGGCTCGCCGCTTCCGATATCCCCCGTTCGCGCCCACGCGCTCGGAAAGAGTCGCAGAAAAGCACTAGAACCCGCGCTCTTGCTTCCATCAAGCATCGCAGGCTCTCTCTGACACCTCTTGGGCGCTATACAGCTGCTCTGGCGACGACCGACTGTCGCTGGCCCTATGCGCTGCCCTGGGCCCGGCAAAATCTGCTGAGCCACCAAGACTGGTTGAGGCCACTGGCGCCCCACCCCAGCACACTCGCGCCGGAAAAAAAAAGACACACACGTTGCCCAGAGAGGGCGCGCGCGCGCGGTGGCAGGCCAGAGCCGCAGAGATAACCACCGCCTCCCACGCTGCACCCGGCCGGCCTTTACGAAACGCTTTTTGCACGAGCTGCCACGAGCTGCCACGTCTGCCCACCACCGAGGAGGCGCGCTCTGGCTTGCCGAGGCTGGACGGTGACTCAATTCTGGTTGCGTGGGTCTTGATTATTATTTTAATTGTTATCCTCACGGCGGAAGATTTGCTGGCCGGCCGTGGAAGGGGCCAGGTGTGGTGACTCCCTCTGTTTCTGTCTCCCCAGTCCCTCCGTCGCTCCATGGCGCATTCGGTCCTATCATCCAGCGCGTCGTAACATTCCATCTTGGCGATGCGTTCAGCCGCCGCGCTTCCGCGATAGAGCCATGCAAGCGGTGTGTGATCAGCTCGCTGCGAGGCACACCTCTGCTGGTCCGTTATCTCAACAACCATCTGAACGTTAGCCGTCGATCACGATCGTCACTTTTGTCTTCTTGGGATTTCTTGGTATGGACCACAGTAGTGACTATCTTCATGTTCTGTGAATCGCCCGCCGTGTGACCATATATTTTTTTTGGTGCCATCTTCTGTAGCTCATTGCTGTCCGCACAATATTCAAACAAACAATGCCTCCATCGCCTTATCAACCTTCGCACCCGCGTGTCTGCTTGCCTCTTCCGCTCCTACCACACAGCCGTATCATCCCATGCCGCCTCGGCCGCTGACATCCCGCGACCAGCATTGCTGCCTGTCGTTGAGGATTACACAGCATCTCATCTGTCCGAGACCGCATCAACAATGACCTGATCACCGCAGCCACGAGCCGGAAATAAACGTCCAAACTCTGCGATCCTGCTCCTCCATCCCAAGGTACAGGCGCATCGGCACCACCACGCGAGCGCAACCCCCAGATTTCCCTCCCCTTTCCCACCTCCCCCTTCGGCAAGCGACCGACGACCCCTCCGCAAACGTAAAACACCTTCCCTCAACCTCCACACAACCAGAACAAGAAGAAAAAAAAAGGAAACAAAACTCACAAGGTAAACCCCCCGTTTAGACCTCTCCCACGGACCAACGGCAATCCCAAAAGCGCCCCCCAAGTCCAGACCTCTCGCACGCATACCCTACCTCACCCCGCGTCTTTCGTCCCCGACTTCACGTCGGGCGTAGGGAAAACTCATCATTTGCTCGCCGACAACACCTCGTAGGCCCATTGTTCTCCAATCTTCGATCTCTCGATGCGACATCAGGAACGGCCTCGCGACATCTCTCTCCACCTCCCCCTCGCGAGCGATTCCCCCGCCCTCCGACGACGACGACGCCGCTCCCTCGCCCTCGGGTAAGCCGGTCCATCAGGGCGCGAGCGTCGCGCCTCCAGCGTCTAGACAGTCGATCGGCTGGGGACGGCTCTAGAGTCGCGCGAGCTTTAGAGCCGGGCACGTTGTTTAGCCAAGGTACATAGGGCGTGATTTATTTACTTCAGTCTTCATCACGATGGAAGAAGGGAAGGGGATCGGGACTGGGGCAGTAGTCATAGCAAAGTCCGTTCTCGTGTACGAGCGGGACTTTTACGTGATTTGGGCGGAAGGATCGAGCTGGTTGCAGTGAAGTCGCGCACGCGGAGGAGCCTCTCTCTCTCTCTCTCATCTTCGATCTTTTACTTCTCGGTCGTGGACTTGGAAAAGTAGGGTGCTACCGTCTCCTCCAGCCCTCTCTTGAAAACACACATGTACCTCAGAGAGCACGACGGCGGTACTTCACGCACGTAAAGCAATCCATAAAACCCGAACCATTCGAGACAAAAACAGGAGTAAGCTACGGGTAATGTACTGTACAGCGCTTCCGCCCGCAAAAGAAGAAGAAGGGGGAAAAAAAAGGACCAGAACCACATCCCACATCCCACACTCACAAGACGTCCTACTACAATGCAACTTTCACTCTCCGCCCCTCACTCCAACCTAACATACATTCTCCCCTTCTCTCCCTCACCTAAACCCCCCAAACCCCGTCGCCTGCGGCACCATCCCATTAACGCCACCACCATACATGCCGCCCGCCATCGGCGGCGCAGCAGTCTGCTGCTGCTGGATGGGGCCCTGCGTCAGCAAAAGTCTGCTCTGGCCCAGGATAGGTCCGTCGTCCTCGGGCTTCGTCTGCGAGGCCTCGCGGGCCTTGCGCTCGTCGTTGTCGCGGCGGAGCGAGTCGATGGCGGCGGCCTGCTGGGACATGTAGTTGATCATGAAGGGCATGGAGAAGTCGGTGAGGCCGTGGCGCCAGGTGAGCTCCATGACGGTGTGCAGGGGGAGGAGGTCGTAGCAGGCGTAGAGCATGCCGACGAAGCATTCTTTGCTGCCGATGTCGACGAACTGGAAAGATGGTTAGTTTTTGGTTTTGTGTGACTGAATAATCTACGACAGGGAGACTCACGTAGTTGATGAGCTCGTCGACGACCTCGGTCTTACCCGAGATGGCGGCGGTCTCGATGGCGTCCTTGTACAGCTTGTCCTGCTTCGACAGGGCGATGGACTTGTCCCAACGTTTGTTCTTGCGGTAGATGCTGGCGGCGATTTGGCGGAAGAAGACAAGGTCGTGCTTCTCGAGGCGCTGCGCGAGCGCGACGGCCTCGTAGTTGTCATAGCTCTCTACGCTGTCACGAAGGGTTTTGTAGTCCTCCTCCTCGATGAGGATGTCGTTGATGGCATCGTTGACCGCGCGCTTGTTCTGAGTCTGCACGTTGAGCAGGAAGGGCTTGATGAGCGGGATGTTGTCCGACTTCTCAAACATGCGCACAACACGGTTGGTGTCGATGCGGGGAGTGAGGACCTGGAGGAGGTCCGTGATGAGAGAGGGCTGTTCCTGCAGGTAGAAGTTGAGAGCCTTGTAGTAGATCTCCAAGTTGGCAACCTTCACGATAGTCTCCTTGAAACTGTGGTGCTCCCAGGCATCGGCTGCACGCTCCATCATCGCCAGGGCAGCGTTGTCGTACTCGTCGTAGTGAGTGTACGCAAATACAAGCTCAGGCCAGAGGTGAGCCTGCTCGCAAGCTGCGATTGTCTTGGGGAGGTTCATCCTACCCCAGAACAGCCGCAGGTGCTCCATGACACGCTCAGGGTGATACTTCGAGAGCGCAATGCCCAGAGCAGTGAAAAGCCCCATATGTGCCTTTTCCAGGCCGAGGCCAGCTTCAAGGAGAGCAATGAGCTCATCGAAGTAGCCCTGGCGCTCATACTGCTCGACGAGGACTTGGAGCTCCTCAGCATCGACGATGAGGTTGAGACCGCAGATCTGAGCAAGGCGGAACTCCTTCTTGGCAATGCAAGCCTCGTTGACCTGTCTCCAGACCTTGATCTTGTTTGCTTTGCGGGCGCATTCGACGGCAGCTTGATAATCCTCGAGATGCACGAGAGTGGTGGCAAGCTTGGCCCAGTGGGAGATAGAAGTGAAGAAGATCTTCGCAGCCTCGTGGTAGCCCTCTTCGTAAGCCTTGTCACCAGACTCCTCGACATTAGCGACATTAGTGCCGCGAAGGAAGTCCTCCAGCTCGGGAAGCTGGTTGGTGCGCGCGAGGGAGAATGCGAGAGCAGTGTCGATAGGCGGCTCGCGGAGAGTCTTGCGGGCCATGCGGAGGTACTTGATAAGATCTTCATCCTTGCCGGCGTGGGTGGCAGTCTCAATGACCTCGTTGTAGTTGGAGGGATCCTGGGCCTTGATGTACGACTCAACCGAGTCGGTGACACGCAGACCGTCGAGCTGTGCCTTGGCAACCTTGCTCCACACCTCAGGGATGTCGACCTGGTCCGCATACTCCTGGGCACGATCAATGCTGACGACGTGGTCGACAAGGACGTTGGTAGCAGAAGAGTGGTTGTTGTCCTTCTTGTAGATGAGGAAAGCCTCCTCGTACATGCCAACCTCGATACACTGCTGAGCAATGTCCTCGGGACTGTAAGCATCGAGCTGCTGGATGTAGTTGGCAACACGGCCACGGTCAGACTTAGCGGCAGTGAGCATGAGGAGGTTCTGCAGGTTGGCGTTGTCGCTGAAGGTGGTCGGCTCCAGAATAATCTTCTCGAGCAACTCGATCAGCTCAACGGGCATGTCGGCATCAATGAAAGACTTGACGGCGATAGAGACACGCTCGGGGTCAGTACTTTCGGGGACCGCAGTGGAGATGACCTGGTCGACAAGCGAACGCCTGTGGATGTTGTTCTCAGAAAGAACGTAAGACCAAACCTCCGGGTCGGCGCGCTCGATGAGGTAGCGAGCCTGCGCACGGAACATGGAGTTCTCGTTGGTGATGCTGATCAGCTCGAGGTCGTTGTTGCCCTTGCTGTAGGCAATGAATGCCAGGTTGGGATCACGCTTCTCGCAGTACTTGCCAACTGTGAGCGTGTCGTACATGTTGTTCTCCTTGAGGAACTTCTCAGGGTCGTTGTTAGAGTCAATGTAAATCTTCGCGAGCGCGTTGAAGACAGCCTGCTGCTGGTTCCCGGACGCCAATGTCGCCTCGAGGAAAGGCAGAAGCAGCTTCAGGCGGTTGCGAGACTCGACCTCCTGGACAAGCTCATCGATGGGGATGCTCATGGGAGACACGGAGCTGAGCAGACCCTTGATGATGTTCTCGTCGCAGTCAACATCGAGGAGACCACCAACAACGCCAGGAGTGCGAGCTGGGTTGACACGCTGAACGTACACCTCGATGGACTTGAACTGCTGGTTCTTGTAAAGGTAAAGCACCAAGTCGTGAACGAAGTTGAAGCGGTCGCAAATTATGATCAAGGGCAGCTGCTCCGTAAGGTTGGCCTCCTTGAGGAAGTTCTTGACTCGCTCTGCGTTCAATGAGTTGGACTCCCGGCAGATACGCTCGACCTCCTGGAGCTGGCCCATTTTGGTCGCAGCCTCGATGTACTTGAAGGTGACATCCTCATCCTCGGTGATGTTGACAATGCCACCAAGGTAGAAGTAGAGACCCTCAGCGGTGCGGTACTTCTCGAGCAGATCAATGATTCTGGTAGGACCGAATAGATCAGAGTACTTCTTGGAGATGTTGATAACTGCCTGCAGGTTCTGGCGGATGTTGACCTTGAGCATCTCATCGAGGCACTCTAGCGCCAGCTCGACGGTGAGACGACCAAAGTAGTTCATCAAGAACTCTTCAGGAATCTTGTCCGTCTGAACGATGCAACGCTTGATAGATGCAGGATCCTCGTAGTGCTCGAGCGCACGGGTCAAGAGGCCGGCATTCTCGCAAAGCTGTGCAACGCGGGGGCGGTCGTAGTGAGAGAACATCTCATTACCCAGGATGGCGTCTGCGACTTGGGGAGCATTCATGAGGTTCATCTCGAGCAGCCTGGTCTGGAGGTGGCCCTGCTCAGGCTGGTTGGCGGACAGAACATCGAGAAGGAAGGCAGTCGCCTGTTGGACCATGCCCTGGGACTGGAAAATGTCGACGGTGCGCTCCACGTCGATGAGGTTGATGTTCTCCTTCGCGATGGCCGTGGCGAACTCGGCACCCTTCTCTGGGTTCACACGGACGATATGCTGCAAAAGACCGTTGAAATCCGGAGTGTAGCCAACCGATTGCGAGTAGGGCAGGATTTGCTCGAAGTTGCCGGACTCGGCCATGGCGGCAATGACCTTCTGAGAAGCTCCAGCCTCCTGGTAGATTTGCTGCGCGAGGTTGGCATCGTGGACACGGACAAGGTCGCCAAGCTGCTCTGAGCAGGCGAGCTTCGACTCCTTCATCCACTTCTCAAGCAAGTGCTTGCGGTTCTGCTGCAGGACGGGCCTCGCGAGCTCAAGTGTCTCGTGCTCGTTGAGCTTGCCCTTGTCGAGAAGCATGCCGAAGTACTGCAGGATGACAGAGAGCTGGCCCTGCTGCTGAGGGACAGACTTGAACTTCTCGATGGTTTGAGGTGTACGGAGGAAGCCTTGAGGGGAGTTCGCGGCAGTCTTCGCTGCGGATTGGTAGTCACCAGACGAGAGGAGTTGGTCGAAGCGCTGCTGGTAGAGAGAGTCCGCGCCGGGCAGTCCAGCTCTTGATGCCAGCTTGTACGCAAGCTCCGCGTTCTCGGGGTTCTGGAGGAGGTAGGGGATGAGGGTGGTGTCGTCGACGGACACCGCGAGCACTTGACCCTTGCGGTTTACACCAACGATGCCGGATGAGTCGCTGTCAGGAGCGGTTGTGAAGATAGTGTCGCTGGAGATGCGGTTCATGAAGATGGTGGTGCCAGTCTCGAGGTCGTAGAGGTGGATGAAGCCGTACTTGGTGACCAAGTAGATCACCTTGTATCTGCTCGACACCTGCATAGCAACCGGGAAGTCGTTGGCCGCCTCCTGAGGGAAGTAGATGTCAACCGCGCGCTTCTGGAAGACCGGGTTCGGCGCCTGGTGGTCCACTTCCACGATGTGAAGCTTCGCGCCAGTCGCTGTGCGGTTCGCAAAAGTGAAGAGCTTGGAGTCTGCCGGAGCGTCCTCCAAGCGCAAAGTGCCGAAAGCTGCAGCGTGACCCTCGATAGACTGGCTGATACCGCGATCTCTCGAGTACAGCTGCATGCTTCCCACCACGCGGTTGTTCTGCTGTGAGATTCCGACCACTACCATCCACTTCTCGTCATCAGCCACGCGGTAGTTGATGATCTGGCAGCCCGAGAGGTTCTGGTTGCGGTCGAAAACCTTGGCCGGGCTAGCTTGCGCAGGGTCGAAGATATTCCAGTGGTAGACGCTGGTGTCCGTGATCAGGCCAAGCGATGTCTCGCTGAACCACTTCCAGTAAACCACGTCCTCCGCCATTGTAGCACTCTTCAGCTTGCTCTTTTGTGCCAGGTCGAAGATCTGCAGCGTCTTGCCGCCGGCCTTGAGCGCGATGACCTGCTTCGACCAGTGCATGATGGCGCTATCGGCCTTGATCGGCCGCTTCATTACGTTGTTGCCATTCTTCAGGTCGACGATCAGAACTTCGGGGGAGGCGCTTCCCTCGGCCTGTTGCCGCACGCAGACAAAGGAATCGGATTCTAATGTACATGAGTTGAAACCTATCGACGCCGGCTGCTCTAGGCGTCAGTGTGTGTTTGTGTTGGGCATTTTCGCTTGCAGCCGCACTGCTTGTGGCTGAGGAGTCACTCACCTGGACGCCACAGGATGTCAAAGAAACCAGTTCCGTGAACTTGATGGGGAGTTGGGAAGCCATGTTGTTGTCGTGGTAGCGCAGCGCGCGTGTTTGGCCTCAATGCAACGTTTCCCCTTTAGGACGAGTCGCCCGTAGCAGAAGTGAGGCGGCACAAACCCTTCAGTCGCGGTATCAAAGGATCAAAGGAGCGAACGGGATTCGTGACGGCGTGTAAGGAGCAGTGTGGGTAGGTGTGAGGTTGTGTAGGCGGAAAGGAGTCGTAGCTTGTATGCCATCAGCAAGCTGCAAGCTTGCGTTGCGTCGACAGCCGACGACGCTGCCAAGCGGGCCGTGCGCTCAATGATGGAGGCTGTGATCTTCAACTTCGTCAACTTGGAACTACTGGACAGCGAATCTTGTGGTGGAATCACAAGCAGTTATCTGAAGGTGTGAATCCCGACCTATGCTCACCTGTCGCCTGAGGATGAATCTGCCAGGCGCACTGCAAGTAACGTACCTTAGTAGGATGCTTTCACATATTGGAACTCGAGTGAGACGTGGACTATTTGACGAACGTTCATTGCTTCAATCCATACGTGACGATGGCAATGTATTGTTTGAAGGCCTTTTATGAATTTTTTTTTTTTCCGATAACTGTTCGATGACATTTCATCCATTCCGCCAGTGCACCCTCTTCACAGCAATCCAGTATGGCATGCAATGTGTGGGTGGGATATTTCTGATAGCGAGGAGGTCACCTGCAGGCTTCACATGTGAACTACCACGTCGAGGTCAATGTCCAGCACATGGGCACAATCGCGCATTTTTACCACTTCAAACTGACGAACAGATTACAACGGAGACCAGCAGTAACCATGTAGGAATAACTCAACTCCGTCCGTGTTGACAAGGCGATTGCACAGGCGCAGACCTAAAAGACCGGGTGCTTAATAGGGTTAGGGTTGGGGTTATGGCCTGCTGCCCAAGAACAGGCCCCGACCCGTAGCAACGCTGCACGGAGAAAAGATCGATTACTGCCCAACGAGAGATTATAATGGCACGTGAGGCTTCATACAGCCTTGCTTGTGATTTATTGGCTAAGACTGGGGCTCTCCTGCTTACGGCAAGACCGTGTGAAAACATTGTGAAGGTGAAGAGGGTGAATGAAAAGGTCACATGTGCAGATAACGACGCGTCGAAGCCGGTCAACAACGTCGTGAGCCTCATCTCTGATGGCAACCAAGGTTGGCCTGAAGCCTTAAAAACCCCCTCCAGGGGCTGTTATATGTAAAGTGTAAAACAGTATAGGGAGTTCATTGGGTGTCGCACCATCGCGGCAGAACGCTGACGCGCGCGAGGACGCTAAGAATTATTTGCAGCCAGCCTTGCACGATGACACAACGCTCGCTCGCCCCCACCAACCATTTGAAGGCCGCACTCCCTTTCTCTCCCCTCCTTCCGATCCCCTACTTTTAATACCAACGTCGCGCACTCGCAAACAGGGTCTTGTGACTTCTCTTCTATTCTCTACCTTTTAACAAAGAGACCGGTGTCCTTCCACCCACGCGCACACGACAATATCAGCCCCGCTGTGACTCAGCGCATCCGGCTTCGCATTCACAACGACCACCCGCACACACATAACCGCAAATATGGCGCCCTCCGCTTGGGATGACGAGGAGTCCGAGAGCACTCCCCCGTCCTCACCGCCTGTTGTCGCCGCCCGCCGCGGTAAGTTTGATGATGAGGAAGATGACGATGATGTTCTCGAGTCTTGGGACGCTGCGGAGGACAGCGAGGTTGAGCGCGAGAAGGAGAAGAAGGCTGCTGAGGCCAAGGCCAAGGCCGAGGCTGAGGCTAAGGCGAACCACAAGAGCAAGAGCCAGCGCATAGAAGAGAAGCGCCAGGCGAACATGCGCAAGAAGATGGAGCAGGACATGGAGGCTGAGAGCGACGATGAGACCGAGGCTGAGAAGCGCGCCCGCCTGCGCGAGGAGGAGAAGGCGAGCGATCTGGCCAACGCGGAGGACATGTTCGGCAACATCGGCATCTCCAACAACCGCGGCGCGAACAAGGCCGTCACGGTGCAGGAGTCTGAGGACCCCGCGTCCGCGGTCGACCTCTCGAGCATGAAGCTCTTCAAGCCGTCGACGCCCGCCGAGTTCAGGAAGCTCAACGAGGTGCTCACCGGCCTTCTCACCCAGAACTCCAAGAAGCCGCAATACGCGATCTTCATGCAGGACTTCGCCAAGCAGCTCGTCAAGGACCTCAACAGCGACCAGATCCGCAAGGTATCCACTGGCCTGTCCACCATGAGTAACGAGAAGATGAAGGAGGAGAAGGCTGCCGAGAAGGGCGGCAAGAAGACCAAGGCTGCGAAGACCAAGCCCTCGGTTGTTGCATCCAAGGATGTCAGCACCAGGGCTGACACCATGGCCTACGATGACGGACTCGATGAGTAAGTTCACAATCCCCGAAAATGCGTCCTTGACATTTCTAAGCACAAAACAGTGACGACTTCATGTGAGCAACCCGCTCCTACTCACGACGGCCACTCCATTTCCTCCCGCCCCAGGGTCGATTCTTCGACGATGTTCCCAATCGCCCGAGGCTCCCGCTTCGCGACCGCGCCGAAACACCGAAAAGGTCTCCCGCCGCGCATGGCAAATATTTCTTTCCTACAGGCGTTTCTTCTCGATTGCATGGTTTGTAAGAGCGCTCCCCTCACGGCATTTTAATTACTTGGTAGAAAAAGGGGTCTGTTTGTTTTGTTTCTCATCCGGCAAGCCTTTCCCTCTTGATGGAAAGCACGGTAGTCTTCTCTGATAATTTCGACTGAAAAACGGACTTTTAAAATTCATTAGGCCTTTCTCTTTGTTTACCACTGGTGGGGAATCGCCAGAACGATTTCTCCCAACCTATATTTCCTGACCGTTCCCTTAATCGCCTGGAAGGTACTGAACTCAGGGTGCCACAGAACACTCCACGCTCAAGCTGAAGCGGCACTTTGCTCCTGCGCATAGCGCCAACCGGCTGCTGTTGATTTCACATCAATTTCAGGCTAATGTTGCCAGAAACATTGTGAACGGGCGAGACAAAACTCATGAGATTGGTGCAGACGGGATAGCTATCAAGCGAGGGCAGGGGTAATGCATACAACACGTGACGGCAGCCTTGGCAATACATGCTGTGTAACACTCGCCATCAGTCTCCTTCACCGGTCCTTTGTTGACTACTCTGCATCTGCCCAAGTAACAACTCTTCCGACAGACATCGCACTCGATCACACAATGCTGGAAATCGTCATGAATCGCTTTTGCAGGCCATCAGCCCTCACTACCGCCCACCAAGTCAATAGACGGCTCACGCAGCACCTCCAGCCTTGCCTGTTCCGCCGTCCTCTAGCCGTCTCGCGCCCATATGCGAGCATTCCCATCCCTACCATGAAACGAGAAAACCCGATCAAGCATAAAAAACGGATCATAGAAAGCTTAATCGCCGAAATCAACGCCAACACCACCGTCCTCGAGCCGCAAAAGCAGCGCATCAAAGCTCGCCTCTACTCCCAGCTGGACGTCTGCAAAGCCGAGCAGCGATACGTGGTGCTGTGGCTGGAGCTGCAGAAGTTCCGCAAAGCGCTCGACGATCCGGAGAATGTGCAAGTGAAAGACAAGAAGCGCAAGGTTGAGGAGGCTGAGGAGCAGCTCGAGGCCGCGTACTGGGCGGAGTTCAAGCTGCACGTGTTCGCGCCTTGGGGGGAGGTGGAGTTCGCGGAGCGAGTTGCTCGCGTTAAGAAGCGGGCTGCTTCGCAACTGGAGAAAATGCCGCCGACGATTATTCCGATCTTTATCTGATGCGCGGGAAAAGGTCCGAAAAATAGAGTTGTGGAGCGGCCATTGACGTTGCTTGTTCGTTTGCTCCCAGTAGTAAAGATGATGGGCGTTGGGCTTCGCGTTGCGTAATGTTGCCAGGCATCGAAGTTTTTACCAATCATCAGTCCATCGATGGAAAGCTTTCTTCAGTTCGATTACCACGTCCATGGGAGCGGCCACAGAGGCTAAGAGTATGAACTCCACAGCACACAATATACGCCTCGCGATGCCGACATCAGACCATGGGGCGAAAACGGTGCTTACGGTTGCGATTCGCATTAACACCAGCATCTTTCGCGTGCCACAGTCATGACCGAATTAAAAAAACTCATGTGGGACCTCTCTTGTAGCCTCGATTTCGGAAAACAATTTCTCCAGTTCTCTCCCACATTCCAAGACATCGATATGTTTGTAGATCCGGATCAAGTTCCGTAATTTGGCGGCGTCCGTGAAGTGTTGGTTTGCATTGATCCTTTGCAGCTCATCTCTCTTTTCGGATATGAGCTGGCAATACCAGATATCATCTTCCGAGGGCTTCCCCGACGAGTAGTGCCGCCCAGTGGACCTGAACATCAGCCTCGCGGCCGGTGCGTGATTTCTGAGAAGGCGTGGACTGCGAATGCCACGCATAGCGATCGTCACCGACATAGTGAAGTTTCTGTGCACGGAAGTAGAACGGCCGACGTTGGTGGAAGAGCTAGGAGAAAGGAAGCGTCAGGTAGATCCAGACAACCAAGGTACGTACAGTCCTCAGCTAAGGATGCCGAGCTTTCGCTTAGACCAGCTGGCGGCTGCGTAAAGGGAGCGAGCCACTGAGAGAGGAGATCGCTGCGATGGCATGCAGAGGAGCACTTTTGGAAGTGTTGGTGATACTTCATCTGCACTTATCGTCGGGAGGAGCGATCACGCTGGGGCAAGAGCTATGCGGGGCAAGCTAGCGCCTTTTGGGAAGCTTAAGTGAGGTTTGTTGTCAGCCAGTCGAAGTAACATGAAAGACTTCGAAGCCCCATATCACTGACAATCTTCAATGCAGTAGTAAGAGAAGAGGCTTAATAAACATCATGAGATGCAGATCTCCAATATTGACACGAACGGGCGGTCTTCGACTTCCATGACAGGCGAGTATATTGCCATGTCGATGCATATGCTTAAACTCGTTATGCTCAAATACTCGGACGACGGATTTTGATGCGTTGGCAAACCGTCCAGGATTACCACCACGAACATAGGACCGCACCGCCAGACAATTGAGAAAAACAAGAGCCACACCAATGATAACTTTTGGCTCATGCGAAAGTCGTCCAACGAGACAACTCACGTGCTCGCATCACTTTTAATAACCTGGTACATGGCCACCGGAAACCCCAACGCCGCCCAAGAAAGACCAAGCAATCTCGATATCCTGGGCATCAATCCTGCGTCGCTGAACGGTGCCGAGACCGCCAGCTTAGTGGCCGTCCATTGCGTGTCGGCAATTCTCGCGCCCTTGAGGTAGTAGGTTTGGCTGAAGCTGTATTCACTGTCGAGGGGTATTCGGCCGCCCAGACTTTCTCGCATCATGTTGTCGAAATCTGACCATGCCTCTGCGCATTCGAGTTCTGCAAAGATTCGTGTGGAGTTACGAAGCTTGCCGGCCTCGGTCATATGAGGATTGTGTTCGATGTCTCGGAGTTGTGAGAACAAGTGTTCTGATCGGGAGATGGCGTTGCGCGGTTGTTGGATTCCATGTCGTGTTGATTGGTGTCGATTGGGGATATGTGTCTGTAAGCCAGGGACGGTGCATCGGTGTGCCGATATGACCCGGCAATTGGATGCGACCACAGAAGCCGCTCTTGTGGGATTTGATCTTAAGGTCAGCATGGTGAAGGCGCTGGTGATCACGGCGACTCGGGTATTGCGCTGACGATACAGCTTCGTGAAATGTGGCGCACGAAGAAACGCACCGTCGGGTAGAGGCTGGTGATACGTATTGGCGCAGGGTCTACAAACGAAGACCCCGACGCTGCTAGGCGGGAGCGGCGTGAGGAGAATCAGAGTTGGGTGTACCGAGGGCTAAGTTGTCCCGCAGGCTGTACCTTGTCGGCTATATGCAAGATAAGGGTCCTGCCGCCCTGCCATAAGGTACCCAACAGGGCAGCCTGCCTCATCGCTGCTTCTTGCATATGTCACACGCATCATAGAGCACAGATGTCGTGTCAAAGTCACCTGTCACATCGCACGTGAATGGAGGAGAATGTGACCAAAGCAACATCACGTTTGCGGGCGCACATGTGCGTCCTGAGGCTTGCCTTGTGGTCGCGAAACAGGCGGTCGAAGCGTCCACGGCTCGCGCCGATGCCCGCTCTCCGAACCGAAGACCTGGGGTTCGAGATTCTCGATTGATCACTTCTGCCCATGTGAAAGTCTTCCATTCGCCGTTTGTCGACTAGCACACTCCTTTTCATTCTTTAATTCCTTCCTTTTGCATCGCATAGTGCTCGCATATCGAGTCTTCCGTCTCTCGCGACAAATTTCTCAGCAATCCATTCACCAGCACACATTTATCGACGAGCCTCGCGTTTTGTTCCACGCCGCAACTCAGTAGATAGTATAAAATGGCTAAACGCAAGCGTGGCCAGAATCAAGTCTCGGAAGATGCTACGCAAAGACCATCGCAAATCATCTCGAAAAAGCAAAAGGTTGATGGCAAAACTCTTGGAGCACCAAAACCGATCAAATTGCAGAGTGGATCCAATCCGCCTACTGTAGCTACGAATGCCACGAGCCAAACGCAGAATGCTCACTCTGGTTTGGGAGCCCCGCAATCAGAGGCTCAGTCAGAGGCCAACAAATCTGCTTCAAAGCGGAAACGACAGAGGGAGAAATTTCGCAAGGAGAGCAAGAACCCATCCGCTCTCGGTCAGCCGAAGGAGAAGCGCGAAGAATCCAAGTCCAAGGCGCCCAGGAAGAGGCAGCAAAAGCCTAATCTCCCTGGGCAACTGTCTCAATCGGTACCTTCAGAAAGCAAAGTCGACCGCCCCGAAAACCAAACCAGTGTTTCGACAATTTCGCCACCAAAGACGACGCGTCGTGCTTCGAACAACCAGAGTCTCGAAGGTTCGCTACCTGGCCCTTCGTCCCTCCAAACCTCAAGGGAGTCAACACAAGGACTTGACAAAAAGCTTTCAAAACGCCAACGGCGTAGACAGAAGTGGGGTGCTGCGAAACACAACGGGGCTACCACCTCCGATCATAGCAAAGGGCAATCGGCTGTGGCTGTTGTTGAAGATGCCGCGATACTCTCTCATGCGGATTCAGCAAGACTTTCCAGAGATGTGAAGCAAAAGGATCCCGTCAATCCATTATTATTGCAACAGACGGCCCAAACGAACCTGCTTCCGCGACCGACGAAACAGTGGGTGAAGGATGCTGCATCCGACGCTGAGCGGCCTTTACACAGGGAAGTGGCTCGAACCAATCTCCTGATCAGGCCGCACAAGGAGTGGATACAGCAAGATGAGGTCGAAATCCCCAACACTGGCAATTATTTGAACCTGGGCGAGATCCCAGATCACCAAAGCAAGACCATGGCTCCATCGATCCACGTAGAAAACAACAAAGGATCTGTCGCCTTTCCACCGCATGATGAATCTGCTATCAACTCGCCGCCTCCGAAAGCCCAGTACTCAGCATCGTCGTCGCCGGAACGATCGGACTCACAGTCTTCAGGCGAAGTAGTGGCTCCGTCCGCGAAGCCAAACGTCTCCACAAAATCAGTGCAACAAACAACAAAGCCAGTCATCAAGACAGTCACGTCGCTCTCATTCCCAGTGACGCCGCAGCCTGCTAGCGTTCCTTCGAGGCAGAAGCGTGCTTCAGGCCTCAGCGGTCTCCGAATGGACACTGGCTCTTTTGGTGGCGCTGTCAAGCCCATGAGTGCATTGAAAGCTACCAGCGTGCCTTCATACTCGAGCAGAGGAGATGCTAAAGCTGCGTTTGCACGTTTCAACAACTTTGCGCATAACCGGGATGAGTCGGATAGCGACGAAGGGAGCGAGAACAGCGAGAGCAGCAGCGATAGCGAGAGCGAACGTGAGGCAGAAGTGAAAAATGGTGGAGGTCAGCAATCATCTGTCAAGCCTGATGCAATGCTTACGGGCAACACCAGCCCTCACTTGAATGCTCAGGACACGCATGAAGAAGATGTTCAAGAAGAGCTGGAACAGAAAACCAACCACGAGCATGACGCGACACTTACACAAGGCCATGCGACAGAAAATTCGTCCGAGAACAGTGTAAGCATGGTCAGCGAGGAGCAAGCTGCGGAGGAGGGCAACCACGAGCAACCCGAACTACCACCGGCCAAAAGTAGTCAGGCTCTCGCAACCGACAGCTCCGATCACCCAGGTGTCATACCCGAAAGTCCTGCGAACGGAGTTGCTCAGCCGGGTCCACGAATGGAACACGCTAGCGACCTCCCATTGTTTCGTGACTTCTATGCCAGGGACCCGAACCATCCCGCCGAGACCAACCTTCCAAGCTCTAGCTCTTTTTTAGGCGGAGGTCTTGGTGGCGATCCCTCTGGACATGGCCAGAGCGATGATCACTCTGCGGGCACGAAGGCTCGGCCTTTCTCATCACAACTTGCCAGCGGCGAGCTCACCTCGACACAAGATACAGACGATCTGTACCGATCGATCGAAGATGTGTCTCGCGAGGTCTTTGGATCCACACGCGCACTGCCTGACTGTAAGCTACCACAAAAACTCATGGACGTCATAACAGAGCACCCTGTAACGGAATCTCTCAGCAATCATGGTTTAAAGATGACATTGACTGGCAGTAAGACGCCGGACAAGGCCATACCTCTAAGCTATGTCCCGCGCGGATCTTCGCCAATGGTATGGATAGTGAATGATATTGAAGCTGGGGGCGATAGGGCACCAGAAAGTGCCATCGAGACCGCCAACGAGGAGAGCGAGCAAGACAATGAACGGGCAATGCTGCATTTGCCGAGGAACTCAAAGACAAGAAGTTACAGCAGCCCGCTTAGCAGCATAAGCTCACTGACCCCATCGCCACCACCGCTTGACGATTTGGACCGACTGGCACATGTATTTGAAGGCAACAGAGACGAGCATATCGATGAGCATACCAGTCAGACCATTGAAGACGGCAGCCACGCCAAAATCACCGAAGAGAAGAAGCGCAGGATGACAGGTACTACCAGCAAGCACTTCTCCCCACAGAAGTCACTACCACAGAGAGACGCCAAAGAGCCAGCACCCTCCCAAGAAGATTCATCCCCACTCTCCTCTCCATCCCCCTCGCCTCCACCCCCGAAAGCAAAAAGAAAACAAACCGGCAAAACAAGCACCTTCTTCTCTCCCTCCCCAACCAAACCCTTCCCCCGCCTCCCAAAAGGCACCTCCACCTCCCCCGTCCCCCCCATAACCGCGCCCCACTTCGGCCTCATCCAAGAAAAACTCGCCCACGAGCCCTTCTGGCTCCTCATCGCCGTCACCTTCCTCAACAAAACCGCCGGCCGCTCCGCAGCGCCCATCTTCTGGTCTCTCAAGAACCTCTACCCGACGCCCCTCGCGCTCTCGCAAGCCAGCGAAGCAGATCTAGTGGACATGATCGCCTCGCTCGGCCTGCAGAACCAGCGCGCGAAGCGGCTCGTCGCGATCGCTAAGGCGTGGGTTGCGGAGCCGCCGGTAAGGGGCGTGCGGTATCGGACGCTGCATTATCCTGCGAAGGGCGATGGGAAGGGGGTCAAGAGGGACGAGGTGGTTGAAGAGGACGAGCAGGGCTGTGCGGGCGCGCTCGAGATCGGGCATATCCCCGGCTGCGGGCCGTACGCGTGGGATAGCTGGCGGATTTTCTGCCGGGATGTCGTGCGTGGGGTTGCGGAGGACTATGATGGGAGAGGAGCGGTGGAGGGAGAGGCGTTCGAGCCGGAGTGGAAGAGGGTGCTGCCGCTGGATAAGGAGCTGAGGGCGTGTTTGAGGTGGATGTGGTTGAGGGAGGGGTGGGTTTGGGATCCGGTGGGTGGGGGAAGGAGGGAGGCTACCGGGGAGGAGATGGAGGATGCGAGGAGGGGGAAGATGGGTTTCGGGGATAATGATGAGGAGAAGTTTGCTAGGGAAGCTGCTGGGAAGGAGGATGGCGAAGATGAGGCGCCGCCGGCGAGAAGGGGAAGAAAACGGTCGGGGAGGACGTCGATTGCTCAGCGAGATTTGGATGTTGAGAGTGAGTATGAAGAGGTCCCTGCTCGCAAACGTGCGCGAAGGTCAAAGCCTTTGTAGGTCAACCAATATCATCATATAACACAGCATCATGTAATAGCACATGTCACATGGAACACATCTCAGAGAAAGTCCGAGACCAAGTGACGAAGATTGTTCAGCATTTTCATCCGGCCTCTGACGCCGTTGCCCGCTGGATGCTCCATTGTATAGTATACATAAGCCAGCCTCCCCTCGGCCAGCAGATCATAACTGGTACTCTTCCATCATAGAATCCTTCCACACTTCGTTCACCGCTTACACGGTCTGCGTGCCGTATCCGCGAATCTGCTCCGCAAACGCCCAGCTCTGGTTCTCCAGCTTCTCATCCTCCTTCAAGTCCACGCCCTTGCCATCGATCACCGCGATCGAGTAGACCGGCATACTTCTCGCATCGCGATAGAACAGCACCTTCATGCACTCCTTGATACACTCCACCGCCTGCTCCTTGCTTAGCTCACGGCTAGCCGCCTCATTCGGCACCGCGCGCCGCATGATCGGCTGCGCCAGGTGCGCGCCGAAACCCGTCGCCAAGCTGGGGCTGGAGTACGTCGTGCCGAGCAAGTCCGCGTAGGCCAGGAAGGGCTTGTCGCTCTCGTCGAGGCCGGCGACCAGCATCGCGTTCCACAGCGGGTTGAAGTCGCTGCGCCGCTTGTACATGACCTTGCTGAGGTAGGCGTGCAGGTTCTTGGCGGACATGTGCGGACCGGACTCGGCGGGGGCCTCGCCGCCGTAGTTCTCCTCGACGTCGAGCGAGTTCAGCAGGCGGTCCAGGTACTGCATGTCGGAGACGTCGCCGCCGAAGCCCACGACGGCTTTGCGGTTGAACTGCTTCAGGCGCTTGACGTCGGTGAAGCGGGCGAGCGAGCCGTAGGAGGCCAGGTTGTCGGCGGCGATGACGACGCCGTCTTTGTATTTGATTGCTAGCACGGAGGTGCCGGTTACGATGGGCGACTGGGTGTGCGTGATGGGGTTGGCTTGGGTGCCGCCGTGGGATTGGGGGAGGTAGGAGGGGTTGTATGCGCCGTAGACATCATCTCTGGGCTGCGAAGGGAGTTAGTGATGTGTCGTTGTAAGTGTTAGATGTATGTGGGTAGCATACCCTGCCCCAGCCGACGGGGAAGTGGTTCATGTCTGCGGTATGAAGTAGGGTGGCGGGGAGGTGGGCGCCGATGCGGAAGTGTGAATGTGTTCGGCAAGTATAGAAGATCTACTGCTGGTGCAAGAGTCGATGGGTGGGTTTGCGGAGGTTTTGTTGGTATAGAGCGGATTGGTGATGGGTGCAGTGGTGGTGATCGCAGCTGGCTGCTGGCTCTAGGCCGACCACTGACTGACGCGTGAAGCTGTCGGGCAAGCTCCGACGGGTGCTCCCGCCCAGACATCAGTGGTCACATGCTGACTCGTTGTTTCTGCTGTCTACGCCACCGACGGAAACATATCTTTTTGAGTACTCGATGCATGTGTGAATGTTGAACTCATCCATCGATCATTACAATTATAAACAGCGACTCTTATCTTCGCCGACCTAAAACATGCATAGAATTCCTCGCAGACGGTGAGAATCGACGTCATTCGACTTGACATCACCATGAACGAGTGATCGATCCATCACGATGCTCCCCGCCCACCAATGTAAATAGTAAAAATAAAGCTCCAATTCCCTACATCTCACAATACCAGACTCCAGACTCAAGACCTTCGTCGCCGGCGAAAAAGCAGTCTCACCCAAACCACCACCCCAAGACTCCTCCTCCACCATGGCTCCCCTAACCAACACCCAAGTCCCCCTCGCCTTCGCCTCCTGCTCCATCGGCTGCAAACCCTCGCACACGCTGCCCAAAAAACTCCAAGCCATCGCCTCCGCCGGCTTCACCGCCATCGAGCTCTCGATGCCCGACATCGTCGCCTTCGCCAACCTGCACCTCCGCCCGCACAAGCAAGGCGACACGGCGTCCGACTCCTTCGGGCCCCGCGACTACGACGACCTCGCCGAAGCAGCCAAAGTCATCAAAACCCAATGCGACGCGCAGGGCCTTAAGATCCTCATCCTGCAGCCCTTCGCGAACTTCGAGGGCTGGCCGGCCGGCTCGCCGGAGCGCGCGGACGCCTTCGAGCGCCTGAGCGGCTGGATGCGCATCATGGAGGCCGCGGGCACGGACATGCTGCAGGTGGGCTCGTCGGACTCGCCGGCGGAGAAGATCGGGACGGAGCGCGAGCGCTTCGTGGCGGACCTGCGCGAGCTCGCGGACCGGCTGGCCACCAAGGGGTTCCGGTGCGCGTACGAGAACTGGTGCTGGTCGACGCACGCGCCGGACTGGAGGGACGTGTGGGACATCTGCCGCAGGGTCGACAGGGAGAATTTCGGGCTGTGTTTGGACACCTTCCAGTAAGCGTCGTCCCCTCTAAACCCCAACCCCAACCCCAACCCCAAGACCCACAACCCAAAACTAACACCCCCAGATCCGCCGGCGGCGAATACGCCGACCCCACGACCGCCTCCGGCCTCGTCTCCGACGGCCGCGACGCCTCGCAGCTGCAAGCCGACTGGCGCGCCTCCTGCCAAAACCTGGCCAGCACCGTCCCCGCCTCCAAGATCTTCTTCCTGCAGATCTCCGACGCCTACCGCATGGACCCGCCGCTGGACGCGCAGCCCGACGCGGACGGCATGCGGCCGCGCGCGCGCTGGAGTTCGGCGTACCGCCCCGTTCCCTACCGGGGCTACCTGCCGTGCGCGGACTTCGCGCGCGCGGTGCTGCAGACGGGGTTCCGGGGGTATTTCTCGTACGAGGTGTTTGATCAGGGGCCGGACGGGAAGGGGAAGGACTACGAGATGGGGGAGTTTGCGAGGGAGGCGATGGAGACGCAGGGGAGGTTGTTGAGGGAGTGCGAGGAGGGGTCTTGAAGAAGAAGAAGGGATGGTAGAGGTGCTGAGGGGACCATGTGGTGAAGTGGGACGAGACAGATGTGAGGGCTTGGGGCTTGAGTAATGACCGTACGAACGTGTTTTTATCTTGTATGTGTATCGAGATCGTGTATTGCGCCTTTGCTCGCGTGGTTCTACCCCTTTCTCTTCGTGTTTATCAATCGGGCTCACTCCGCCTCCCCCTCCTCCATCCTCCTCAGCAAATTCTCAATCTTCCGCCTCTCAAACGGGAACCAGACGGGGTACAAGAAAGGCCTCAAATCATAACGATTGTCGTCCGGCGTGTAACTCTCCAAATACAAGCCAGGCGTCATCGTCGTCATCTTGTGCCTGTTGATCGCGTAGAACTTCATGAAGTCCGCGACCTTCGCGTAAACCTGGCGCGGCCGCATGTGGTCGCTCCAGTCGACGGCGAGCCGCTCGAACATGCCGACCATGCCGAGCTTGAGCGTCTTGCGCAGGCGGCCGAGCGTCGAGAGCTCGTCGTACGTGAAGCCCATGTCGGCTTCATCGGACTGGACGTATTCGGCGGTGATGGGCTCGAGCTCGGCGGTGGGGACGGCGGTGATGAAGGCGTGCAGGATGGGGAGGGCGAAGTGGGTTTCGGCCCAGGCGATGAAGGACTTCAGGTCGGTCTTGGAGATGCCGCCGATGGGGTTGATGTCGGCGGACGAGCAGTCGTATTTGGTCAGGTAGCCGCGCAGGCACTCGTCGACGTTGGCGGAGCCGAGGACGAGGAGGTTGCCGGCGCTACCGCGGGAGGAGGGGAGGAGCTGGGCGAGGCCGTAGGCGAGGACCATGCGGGAGCGGGATTGGAAGTTTTGGAGAGCGAGGTTTTCCGTGGGCTGGCCGCCGTCGGTTTTGAATTTGGGTTGGAAGGAGAGGGTGGAGGAGACGACCTCGAAAAGGGCGTTGAACATCGGGTCGATGTTGGTGTCGACGTGGTGGGCGCCGATGGCGGCGGCGAGGTCGCGCGCGCGGTCGCGGGTTTCTTTGGAGGATTGCTTTTGCATGCCCATGTAGACGGTTGTGAAGATGTGGTTGCAAAATTGTTGAGGAGTCAGCTGGGAGACGTCCTTGTTGCCGCCGCAGAGGCGTGTGGCATCGGCGATGACAGCTTCGTTGCCCTCTTTGATTTCCTTTATGACGAGGCGACACATGCTGAAGACGATGGTAGCGGTTGCGCAGCTGTCGATTCCGCCGCTTAGAGGGACGAGGTAACCAGCTGTTCTGCTTCGACGAAGGTAATCCCACAGCCAACATGCCGGACCCAAAGCGATTTCTTCTTCAGGGACATGGTAGAATGGGGCGATAGCAGGAGAGAGTCGTTGGCGTGGGTCAAGCGCCTTCGCAGATCTGCAGAGCTTGTATTCAACTTGTATCCGCTCGAGCTTGTGGACATTTGGATCGTTAGCCTGCATGCCACGACTGCGTGAAGTCCTCCACGCCCAGATCTCGTCCAAGTCTACAGTGGCGGTCTGCACTTCCACATCGCGGAGGGAGAACTGCGAGCCTTGAGCAAGCACATGGCCGGAGTTGAGGATGAGGGAGCAGCCGTCGTAGTACAGGCGGTCGCCATCACAACCTCTCTGATTAGAGTACATGTAGACACCGCCGGTCTTGGCAGTGGCTTCTTTGATGAGGTTGATGCGGGTGTCGAGCTTGCGCAGCTCATGGTGACTACCGCTGGAGTTCATGACAATCTCGATGCCAGCCAGACTGTAGAGCGAGTGAGGAGAGTTCGGAGTCCAGAGCTCTTCACACGTCTCGGACGCAAACGAACCATCGAGGGCTTCGAAGGCAACTTCACCAATTCGGCAGCGTTTCTGCTTAGCCGCAAGGTCCTGGATGACAGGAGGTAGGGCATAGTCGTCCACCCTTCCTCGAGGCCAAGGAGTGAAGTATCTCATCTCCCTGAAGTTGCCATCGTTGCAGAGATCCAACTTGGGTCTGATGGCCAACACCTCACCGTTGAGAGCGACGAGTCTTGCATTGTAGCTGCATCCTCGGTGCTGCACAGGAAGACCGAGATCGATGATGATGTCCTGACAGTCCGGACGCGAAATGATGTCCGCGGCGACGTCCCAGGAGTTGGCGTACACATCGTTCTCTAGCCAGTGGTCCAGCAGGCCATATCCAGGGATGCAGAGCTCGGGCGTGAGGATGATTGAAGCGCCCTTGGCCTTGGCCTGGGTGATGGCTTCGACAATGCGGTCCCTATTTCCATCGTAGTCGAGCACCCACTGGTTCAGCTGGGAGGTGGCCAGCACGCACTTTCGAGTCATTGTGTCGATGGGTGATTAAATTGCTTGGTCGGTGTTGCGGCAAAGCTGGGCCGACGTTGGACTCCCGCGGTGTGACGTTCCGCGCTGGCGGTGGCCGTTGGAGGCGGCCGCTCGCGAAAGGTTCGGCTAGCACGGAGAGTTCGGGGCTAAGATCACGTGGACCGTGGGCAACGGCGCTGCAAAAAAGTCGGTGGCGATGGTATGTGAGGCATGGTATGTCACTGCCGAGGAGCCTTGAGCCTTCACGACAGCGGCGACATTGGATTGTCGTATATCAGAATATCGTAGGCATTGTTGGTACATTGGTACCATTCCCAGCAGCTGCAGGCTCATGCTCGCTCCAGCCACTCGTGCGGCGCGCATGCATCTACTTGTCTGCTCCGGCACTCCATCTCTTCACCTGCAGCAAACGCTATCAAGCTGTGGCGAGGCGAGCCAATCGTCGGGCCGGAGAGATGCAGTTCCGGCGTAGAACTAGGCGATGCAGATGGGGCGCCGTGAACGCTACGTGCGGGTTTTTGTGGGCAGGCCGTTGGAGCCGCGTTCCGTGCATGTACACGGTAGCGTGCAGTAGTACTAGAAATGCGTGCACCACGGACGATCTCGCCGAGAGCGGCATGGATGCGCGGTGATGGGCAGCGACCGAGGTATCGCGTCTGCGGAGGAGCAGCGTCGGTGTTTGGCGCAGCGACGAATAAATCAGCGACGGTGCTGGCACACGGCGGGCGAGCAAACAGCGGCCGTGCAGCGTCTCATCAATAATCAATGCTGATACCGATACCGCAATCTCGCTCTACCTGAGGCAGGCGTGAGGCCAATACCTTAATCTCGCGGGCGCCAAGCGCGATCTTAGTGTGTTGCCGGGAGACGCTGGCACGGTGGCTCTTCTGCCAGGCGTGGCCAGAGCTTTCCCTAGCTCGCTATCGTGCCCTCGCCGTGCCTCACTGCCTGCGCCAGAGCGCCTGCTGCTGCTGCCAACCGCTACAAATACCCGCGAGTCCGCCCGCCACCGCTGCGCCGCCGCTCTTCTGCTCGTCAGACACACAACACCATCTTCACCATTCCGCACAGCCTCCGCGCCTTTGCCATTGATACGCCATTGTCTCCCCGTCGCCGCTGACATCCAGGTAAGCATTGCCCCAACAGCGCCGCCCCAGCGCTCGCCCAGCCCAGCGCCAGCCCGTCCAAACGCACGGCCGGCCTGTTCACGCAGACGATCGTCTTGCTGACGCGGTGTGCGCCACCTCCAGATCTCCATCTCCACGTCTCAAACCCCCTCCTCCGCAAGCATGCGTTACTCCGCTGTCTTCCTCGCCGCCACGGCATTCTCTGGCCTGGGCCTCGCCCAGAGCGGCACCAACGAGACCGGCACTGGCCCCACCATCGATGCCGGCAGCGTTCCCTACCAGGAGCGCCAGAACTGGTGCCGTTCCCAGACACAGACCTGCCCGCAGATCTGCGATGGCCGCTTCGACTCCAACACTTGCGACCCGGTAAGCCCAGTCTTTCTGCCCGCAATCGCATGATCAATCGCTGACTTCTCACAGAACACCCTGACCTACGGCTGCGTCTGCGCCGACGGCACCACCCCCAACACCTCCGACTACGAGCAGACCCTGCCCAGCTTCGTCTGCCGCGAGTACAGGGACCAGTGCGTCGCCCGCAACACCAACGACCGCGACGCCCAGGACGACTGCCTGTCCGTTCAGTGCGGCACCAAGCTCCCGACCGAAGACTCCGCTAGCAGCACCGTCTCCTCCGCCAGCGCCACCGGCTCTGCCAGCAGCACGAGCTCCGGTTCCTCGGAGGCCTCCGAGACCGCCAGCTCGACCTCTGGCAGTGAGGACGCCGCCTCGCAGACCGCCTCCGAGACCGCGTCCTCCGCCACCGCCGACTCCGCTGCCGTCGCCCTCAACCTCGCCAGCACCTATGGCACCGGCCTGCTCGCCGCCGGCATCCTCGGCGCCTTCGGTCTCGCCCTGTAAATCGATCATGGATTGGTTCCCAACAGCGGCGTTGGCGTTCGCGCGGACAAAAACCGACATGTAAAGAGCTTGCGAGGGCAGCGTGCGGACACCGGGCTCCTCCTCCAGGCTTGGTCGTTGTTCCTGCGCTTCTTCATCCTCATCATTCACGACTTTCGAACAAACAACCTTTCACGACTTTCCAACGAACGAGATCCCACCAACCCCCGAGACGCGCAGCAGAAGAAGAAGAAGAAGAAGAAGAAGAAGAAGAAGAAGAGAGAGGAAGCGGTCGACGACGCGGTAATGTTTGTTTGCTTGCTTGTTGGATGCGATCTCCGGCATGGCGGGGCGAGGACTGGGTGGTTTGGTATAATCATTGTCTTTCTTCCTCTCTTATTTCTCGTAACAGCCAATGGTCTGCTCGACGCCCGGCGGCTTTAGCACTGTAATGAAAAAAGAACGAACTTTCCCCCACCCATCATCTCAAGTCCATCCACCCATCTTCGCGCAAGACGTGACATCCAACCAACCCAATCACCACCACTCCCCCCAAGCTTACCAATCCTCTTCCACCCATTACCCGAAAGACGCGCAAAGGTCAGCATCCCAAACGCACCGCAGACCAACCCAAACCCCCACTCCCAACCTCCGACCGAACGAACACGACCCGACACCACCGCACCTCCTGCAGGCCGCGTCGCAAAGCAGCCGCCGCCTCCCACCTCCTTCCACGAACCGCGCTCCGTCCGCCCCCACGGGGAACGGGCACGCAAGCATTTCGACCCGAACAGGATTCCGGCCCACGACGGCAACTGCTGGTCGTCACTGCTGCTGCTGTGTCCCTCTCTGGGAGGATCTCATAACACGGGGAGAGACGGATGGCGGCTGGACTGGGCTGGACTCGAGATCTGATGTCGGGGGGGCTTGTCTCTGTGTGTCGTCGGATGCTGTCGGGGAGTTATTGTTATTATCAGGGATTGGGGCGGGATTTTTTTTTTTGTCTGTCGGTCTGGCTGGCTGCGGTGGGTTTGATGTCTGGCTGGGGCGACGACGACGACAGGCGGGCGCGGGAGGGAGGGAGGATTCGGAAGTCTCGTCATCAGCTGCGGTTGGAGTTTCGTGATGGCTTCGTCCGTTCGAATGAGTGGTTTGAGAAGATGCAGGGCGCGCGCGATGTTCAGGGTTTTGGCCGGGGGCTCGCGAGCGGAGCTTGTTTCGCCTTCGCGAGGTCCCTTGCCTGCTTGATTAAGGTATTTATCACATCACACCGTGCCCCGCGGGGCTGAAGCTGTCGTTTCATCAGCCGTCGACCTCCGTCCGGAAGGATTGAGAGGGTGCGCGGGCGCGTTTGGGGATTTGTTGTGCCTAGGTAGGGCTGTGAGAAGTGCACCTCGTCACGTCGGATTCCGGGTCGCGCAGTGGTTTTGAGTTTTGAGATGCCATGAGAGAGCTTCTTCATGGCCAGTCGGTCGGTTGGTTGGTCGGAGCCGTTTGGCTCTCGAAGCTTAGGTGGGAACCTTACCCATACCCTCAGGTGCCCTACCTTGCCTCAGGCTTCACTGTACCTAAGTCGAACCGTGGATACCAATCCCTGGCTCTCCTTCCCGCCAGCTTTTTTCGCCGACTTTGCCACGATAGGACGCCACTTCACTCTTCGGTTGGCCCTGTAAAATACGTCCCTCACCTGCGCCCTCGAAACGCCCCCTCAAACGCCCACCTCCAACCAGCCCGTTTCACCTCCCTCCACATCCCCCACGACTCGAGCGCCAGCAAGTCTCGAGTCATGATCTGAGCACGATGCACAATTCGCGCGCCAGCAACGCAACGCCTACTCGCCGGGTCGCCGTGCACCCGCGCGGGAAAGGGAGACGAGAATAATCCCCTGCACGCGACAGTACATGATGCGGCTACCTTGCAGTGGTGCCGGCCGCCGGCCGCCAGCCGCCGCATCACCCCACGAGCGCGCGCGCGTGGGAGTTGAGATAAGGTACCGACTTACTTACCTACCTAGACGGGGGCAGGACGCGGGAGCCGAGCTGAGCTGTCACCGCTCGCTCGGCGCGCCGCGTGACTTCAGTAGTCGAACGAGGGTGCGGCGGTCGGCGGTGATGAGCTTGCCAGGTTGACTAGTAGTAGTAAGTGAGAGGCTCCTCCGCGAGTGCCTTGCGTTTTCTTCTCTTTGGTGAGGGTTTGACGGGCTGCCGCGGCGCGGTGTGGTGGCACGCGGCGCAGGAACAGCGCACAGGTGCAGGTACGGGGCTGGGTTGCCGCTGCTGCTGCTGCTGCTGCTGTTGCTGTTGCTGCTGCTGGTTGGGAGAGGTGTGGGTGACGTGACGTGACGTGACATGGCAGGGCAGGGCAGGGCTGGGCTGGGCGTACTACTGTACTGTACTGTACTGTACTGCACTATCGAGTCTCTATCATTCCCCTTTCACTTCACCCTCCAACGACGCTCATCCTTCACCGTCTGCCTGCGAGCGGCGTACATTCCGCCCGCGCCAGGCACGCACGTGGTGTGCCCTAGCAGCCAGTGCGGTCTCGAGCGGCCGGGCCGGCAGTGGCCGGGGCCGGGCAGCGGGGCGGGTTTTCGACGGCCAGCCAGCGTGCCAGGTTCCTGCAGATCGAGGCGGGCGCAGGAGCCAGGCTGCGGCGTTTGCGCTGGGTTGGGTGTTTTGTTGCGTCGGTCGAGTTGCGACGGGAGTTGCTCGACTGGACTGCCTGGTCGGCGGGATGGCGGCTCTGGGCGGGGAAGAGGGAAAGGTTTGTGCGAGTGCAAGGTACAAGGTGCAAGGGTTGGGATGATGGAGGGAGGGAGGGTGGGTGGCCGGGTGATAGGTCGATTTTTGTTTTTTTTGGCTCCGGAGTATTGGGGAGAAGGTTGGTTGTCAGACGGGGATGGCGGCTTGCGGTGCCTGCCGGCTGGCTGGGGGAGAGGGAGAGGGAGTGGGAGTGGGTTGTGAGGTGCAGAGTGTGATGATGAGCAGATGGAAGTGAACGGTGTTTTCCTCCAACGACAACGCCGAGAAGTACGGTCTGTGAGTGGTAATAATAAGTGAAGATGCGGGCACTCTCTCAGGCGGATCCCCGCCCGACGGGCTCGCGCGGGCTGCGGTGAAAGTGCTGGCCCAGCCGTGAGTCGTGACAAGCTGACAGCGGAGAGACGGCCTTCCTGGCTGCAGCGGGCGTTGGAGGACGAAGGAGGATCAGTGTGCATGCTACCGCTGTTGGCGTCGCCGTGGCCGTTCGAGAGTTGCGGCCTGGCACGTGCGGCGTCCGGGCCTCTGGCCGTCTGCCCTGCTGCCCTGCTGCCCTGCTGCCCTGCTCTGATCTCGCCCCGGCACTCCTGCCTGCCTGCCTGCCTGCCTGACACCGCGCTCCGTCTCTGTCGCACACCTCACCACTCGCGCTCGCGTCGCCCCATACACCCACACACCTCACTTCACCTGCCTCACTGCCTCGTCGTCATCCCCGGAATAACCCCAGTCGCGCCTCATCCCGCCAGCGACCAGCCGCGTTCGCACCCAAAGCAAGCTGCCTGCCAAGCCCCGAGCTGCTCCCCAGTCCAGCCCGATCCGCCGGCAGACGTTGGCCGCGCGAGACATCATCCAAGACCTGACATACCACCTCGACCCCGACCGCACCCTCTCCCCATACTACCTCCCCCGACACGCTGCCTCCGCCGCCGTGAGACATCGGCAGTGCTCCTGGAGCCCGACTCCGCGACCCGAACACCGCACGCCCTCCCTCACTGCGCCGTTACACCCGTCCACGTCCACGTCGCCCGGCTAAACGCTTGCTCCCTCGCACCGCAATTACATCCGCATCAGCATGCGATGAGCCTACCGCGAATGCATCCGCCGCCATGCAAGCCCCAGGCCACCACCAGTGGGCGCAGCAGGAACAGCAGTTCGATATGATGCGCTCCCACGATACCCGCGACAACACGTCTCCGCCGCCCTTTGTGGGCGCTAACGTCAATGGCCCTGTCGATCCCTCGGACTTCTACCAGACTTCGTTCACACCCACGCCCCCGCCGTTGGAGCAGCAATCTGCCACCATGGACCACACTCTACCTGCTGCTGTGCAGACCGTCAGTGCGGGCGCGTCTACCACACCCGCAGCGCACAGGGCTGTCTCACGGTCACCTTCGAGGAACAAACTACGCAGCGCTTCTGGTGCTGCAAATTCCGGCGGCCCCTCCGCTGGGAAATCACTGACCAACGCGAGGTCGCAGCCGGTGCTGCTGCCTTCCTCGCGAGCCCCGGGTACCGTCAAGGACATCGCCAACCGATTCAATCGCAACGCGGCACCGGGCGCCGCACAGCCTGACCTGGCGGTACGGACGAGTAATGAGAGATATCGACGCGACATTTCCAAGAACAGACCTCCGACCAGCCCATCTAAGAGCGGGGCTGGAGGTACGAAGCTACAGAAGAGGAGGCCTGGACAACCGAGATCGCCGCACAAGAGCCCGTCCACATCGTTTGACACCGGCAGCTCTTTCGGTTCTGGCACTTTGAGCGCGAAGAGTCAGCCGCATGCCGCTTTCAGTCCGCGACAGGCGAGACAGAAGGAGCGGATGGAAAGTCGGCCTCTCTTTGGCGAGATCACAGCGGACGGCCAGTGGAACGGCAACTTCATGTTGGAAAAATACGGACCACTGCCCACTTTTCACTCTGCAGCGCGTCGAGGGAGCGATGGCAGCATTGCGCTGAGCCACGGGAGAAGCCAGTCGCATCACGAGATATATCAGCCTTCATTCCCTCGTGAAACCCACAGGCTCTACCATCAGCGTAGCAGGAGTGAAATGGATGCTTACATGCCGGCGCAACCACCTAGTATGCCAAACCTCCAAACGACGAATATCCCAGTCCTCAGCCCCTCGGGAACGCATTCTGCGAAATCGGCCCTGCGCAAGGATTCGCCGACTTCGCGCATACCCGTTAGAAACGCACATAAGTCGCGCGACTCTTCTACCTCAGCTCCTCAGTCGCGAGCCAGCTCTTCATTGTCGAATTACGGCGGTCGAAATAGGCTTTCGAAGTCGCCAACCCGCGTGAAACACCACTTGAACAAGGAGAACGAGAAGCCGGCGACAATACACAGCCGAAGATACAATCCGCCACCCTTGGCGACGAGCAACAACAACCAGTTACTCTCAGCGAAAATCGTAGCGCCTCCGCCGAAGACTTCACCGCCCTTGCGTTCCTCAAGGCCCCGACAACCGGTTAGCGCGGCGACAACGGCAGCGAGCCGAGCACGTGCAGCAGGCGACCGCGCGCAGAACAGTACAGCCAAAGGCAGACCCAGTGAACAGTGGCTCGGAAAGCCGTACGACGCATCTCGCGAGCACACAAAGCGGAGGATTCCAGAGCTTGGGAAGGTCGATTTCGCAGAACGTCGCGCGCGGATACAGCAGGCGATTTCGCAGAATTTGGAGGAGAGCAAATCGCAAGACGATCTGAAGAACAGACCAAGGAGCCGGTCGCGTCAGCCTTCGGTTGAGGAGTCTCGGCAAGCAGTCGCCGGTGCTCTGGCCGACGAGGGAGTAAACGAGGTCGATTCGCACCAGGCGTATGAGCTCAATCGCGAGACTCAAGAGACGGCCATGCAACAACCAAGTAGTGAAACAATGCTCGAGAGGCCGAGAGGGCTGAGCCTAGACACTAACTCGCTAGGTCTGCCGAGAGGACTGCTCGATCCAGCAGAACCATTGACAGCCGGTACTGAGCACACCGATTTCGAGCTTGAAGACGAGAGTCCCGTCCTCGGCCATGCTTCTCACCAACGCAGCCAGTCTCGTGAGATGCAGGAGGTGCAGCCTCAGCTTTTGACTTCGGCAACATACCAATCGGCGCCGAATCATTCAGCACATCCCCAGGCAGACCAAAACAATGCGCAAGAGACATATTCGAATCCCGTGCGGAATAGTATCCTGGACAATGTCATGCTCATGCGACAGCAGAGCGGGTCTTCCTCCAACAAGTCCTCGAACGACGATGGCTATGAAGCCAGCGGACCTTCGGCGGAGGAATCTTCCTCAATTGATGCAGATGACGGCTGGGGCATTGGGACCGCGTTGACGGCCGACCAAGGTTCAATAAGAATAATGTTCGACAATGAACCTGGCCCGGCACAAAACGGTCTGGAGCATGAGCATCAAGCGAACGATTTCCATGCAATTGGACACGACCATGGGAACGGCGCTCTTCAGGATGAAGCCGCGGACAGTCAAGCGCACAACCATCACGCTCTCACAACCAACGGCTGGACCGAGTCTCCTGACCGCGAGGAGTTCCAGAACAGCGAGTTCCAGGAAACACCTCGAAAGAACGGCACCCGACAGGACACCCTTAAGCCGGCGGCTTTCCATCCTGCGACCGCCATCGCTGTTACCAGCGATGATGTCGTACCTAACACTGCCATTTCACGGGCGCTGGACGAGTACAACACCACTGGCGTCATCCCACCCGATCTTTTGCGCGAGATGGAGAAGCATTCGGTGGATCTCGAGAGGCTGTCTCACAACGGCGGTTCGGACGCGATCATGATCCAGAACTTGCTGGACAGCATCGCGAGCCAGCGACCGATTACACCGCCTCCTTTGGACGAACCGTCGAGAAGCAACTCTCAGTACGATCTGCCGGCTGTCACGCCCGATACACCACCGGATGCGGATATCACGATGGGCACGGCTGTCGTGTTCGGCCGTGAGGATGATGGGTTCCGCAACTTCGGCCGCAATGAGGGTGTGGATGACCAAGGTGTTGACGGTCCGCAACGTCCACCTGAGGTGCGAGTGCAGGCGGACGAAGACGACTTCGCAACTCAGATCAGGAAGGCGAACGAGCAGTGGGAGAGGAAGCAGCGCGGTGAAGAGGACGCGGAGGATGCGCGGGACGAAGTCAGACCGCCGACTCCCCCTCCTAAGGACTTGGGCTACACTCCTAGGTCCAGCACCGGCCCTGTAAATGACTCGATCTCTCACAACCTTATGACTGAAGGCTTGCGCATATCGACATCAGGGCAACTCGATCTGTCGCAAATTCACGCCGCAGGTGACAGCGCGAAGAACAGTGTCACCGATTCTGCTCCACCGTCTCAGCTGCCGTCGCCAGGCTTTGCGCCTCCGCTGCCGAACCATGCGCCACCACCACCTCCGCCTGTTTCAGCACTTCACAATGGCATTTCTGAAGCGCCGTATATCCCTGCTCCTCCTATGGAGAGGGCTTCCAGCGAGGCATCACCGCGCCTTCTCAAGAACCTCTGGGGCCCAAGCCCTGGCTCGTCCCGCCCTTCTGTCGACAGCCAGCGACACCCGCCGCCACTTCCAGGCTCTGCGTCCATGTCATCGTTCGGTGCTGATTCCACTCGTGTCCCCTCCTTGGATGTCGGACGCGACAGCAACGGCAAGCCCACGAAGACAGCCTCACCCGGACCCGAGCAGAAGCGGTTGCAGAAGCGCCGGCACGTCATCATGGAGCTGCTGAACACCGAGAATAGCTACCACCAGGACTTGAAGATCATAGAAGACATCTACAAGGCCACTGTCGACGATTTCGTGAGCGCCGAGGACAAGAAGACGCTGTTCGGCAACTGCGACGAGATCGAGCGGTTCTCGCTGAAGTTCTACGACGAGCTGCGCAAGGCTGTCACGTCGATCTATCAGCCGTCGAAGAGTACAAGATGGCATGGCAAGCGCGGGAGTATCTCGACGACTCAGAGCGACGGCACGAATTCGAGCTCTGAGTCGATTGATGAGGAAAAGGATCGCGGCACGACGATCGGCAAGTGCTTCTTGGAGAATCTCAATTACATGGAGTTGATCTATGGCAACTACCTCAAGAACCATGATGCCGCCAACCAGAGGCTTTCAGCTCTCCAGAGCAATCCTACAGTCAAGTGTTGGCTGGATGAGTGCCACAACAATGCAAGCGATATCACCTCGGCGTGGGACTTGGATTCGCTTCTCGTAAAGCCCACGCAGCGTGTTTCCAAGTATCCTCTCATGTTGCAGCAGCTTCTCGACTCCACACCCAGCGATCACCCGGACCACGACGCGCTCAAGGCCGCATCGAAGGATTCCATTGCTATGCTCACTCGTATTAACGAGGCGAAGAAGCGCGCGGATCTTGTCGAACAGATGATCGGGCGCAACAAAGGCAAGGAATCTGATGTCCGCACCGGCCTGGCCAAAGCCTTTGGCCGGCGGACGGAGAAACTGAGAGAACGTGTCGGCATCAACGAGGCCTTCCAGGACGCGGACTTCGACGCCCTCGCGCACAAGTTCGGCGGACACTACATCCGGCTGCAGATCTGCATGCGCGATGTCCAGGACTACGTCAACCAGGCCAGCAGGGCGGTCGAGCAGATCAACGCATTCGCTACCGCGCTCGAAGCGTACGGTGACGTCTCGCACGGCAGCTTGCCTGAGGTCTCGAGCAAGTGGCGTCGCTACGGGCACGCCATCCGCGATCTGACCGCAGTCGCTCTGGCGGAGCACAAGGCGACCCTGCACAAGCGTGTCGTCGCGCCCATGATCGCCTGCATCAAGCTGCACGAGAACCCGCAGGCCGCGATCGCCAAGCGCAAGAAGCGCATCGTCGACTACGCCCGGTGCAAGTCGATCGAGAAGCGCGGCGAGAAGCCCGACAAGAAGACGGCTGAAGCCGCCGACATGTACGTCGCGCTGAACGACCAGCTCAAGCTCGACTTGCCGAAGCTCTATGAGCTGACTGGCTCGCTGGTCCGCGCGTGTCTCAATTGCTTCCTGGACATCCAGCTCACGTGGCAGGATACGTGGCAGAAGAAGCTGCGGCCTTTGATTGAGGAGGCCGATATTCCGCTCAGCTTGCAGGATATTGGTCCCGCTTTCCACGCGGATTATGAGATCGTGAGGTCGAAGATCATGGAGCTGAGTATCGTCAATGGTTCGGCTATTGCGAACGCGGACAACTTCTTGTCACCCACGAACACCATTGTCGGCGACTCTGACTCGGGCTACAACAAGCGGCCTTCGACTCTGAGCAGCTCGAAGCGCACACTGTCAATGGGCAGCGAGGGCTCACCCAATTTGCACACGCCCAGCTCAAGCCAAAGGCAGAGCGGCATCAACACCCCCGACACCGCCGCCATGGAAGCCGCCCTTCTTCCAAGCGGAGGCCGCATGCGCTCTAACTCCTCCGTATCAACCCGCGGCCCCTCAGCAGCCAACTCCAGCTCCTCCTCCGCGGCCAGGCAATGGTCCAACTCCCTCACGACCTCCGGCCTCTACCCCTCGACCTCCACCACGACCTCCGGCCGCCCCTCAACAGCCAACCAGCCGAGTCCCACAACTGCCTTCCTCTCGCCGCGCCCCAGCGTCGACAACCCGCGCTCCCCGCGCCCCTCCAGCAGCCAAACCTACTTCACCGCCCGCGGCATGGACGACATTCCCTCCCACCGCTTCAGCGGCATCTTCTCCTCCGCCATGCCCCCCTCCGACAACAGCCCCGACCTAACCCTCGTCCCCACCTCCTCGACCATCACGCCCTCCGCCTCCCAGCAACCAACCACCAATCCCCGCCCCGCCTCCTCAACCTCCACGCTCTCCACCTCCCGCCTCCCAGCAACAGACAGCACCTCCGTCCTCTTCGTCTGCGCTTCCCTCTTCGAGTTCAACATCGACAAGGCGCGCAAGGAAGGCGGCTACCCGTACCTGACGTACGTGCAGGGCGAGGTCTTCGACGTCGTCGCGCAAAAGGGCGAACTGTGGCTCGCGAAGAACCAGGACGACGCGGGCAACAGCCTCGGCTGGATCTGGGAGCAGCATTTCGTGATTCTGTCGCAGGACTAGGCGTTCTGCGACGACGGAGAGGGGCTGAGGGAGTTCGGGGTGGGGTTGGTTGAGGGGAGGAAGAGGAGGAGGGAGAGGGAGAGGGAGAGGGAGAGGGAGAGGGAGGAGAGGGGTTAACGATGAAGGGTGCTCTTTTTTTTTTCTTTTTGCGTTTCTAGCGGACGATTCCTCTTTTTTTTGCTTTCTGCTTTTTTGTGATTTGGAGCGGGGGACCTACGCGCGCGCGCGCGCGCGCGCGTACCTACACAATCAGCGAGCTAGAGAAGGGAGGCGTGACCCGATGCGGCACTCTTCTTCTTCTTCTTCTTCTTCTTCTTCTTCTTCTTCTTCTTCTTCTTCTTCTTTTGCCTTTGCTTTCCTACCACAAGGATTTTCTTTACTACGCACGCAGGATACGATCATCAACAACAATTCAGCAGTCGTCGACAATCGACACTATCATCCGTCGACCAAGCGGCACACAGAGGAACAGCGCGGCGACTGGGGAGGCGAACAACGGGTAATGCTTCTTCTTTTTCTTTTTGCTTTTTCTGTTCTTGCTTTGGCCTTTGGTCTTCGGGTTTCGGGCGCTGGAAAGCGGGGGGTTTGTGCACAGATGCGTATGGAATTGGGGACTCCGAGAACTCGAGACTTGGGACTGGGAAAGGGCTGCTGAAAGGGACGGGTTCGGGCGGGAGAGACGTGTGGATCAGGTGTACATTATTTGGTTTTGGTTTTTGCCCGGCGAAACGGGCTGGGAGGCGCGGGATCGGGAAGGACGATTGGCACAGAGAGAGAGGGAGAGAGAGGGGGGGGGGGGAGTATATACATACCTGTGAATCGATGAGCGAGGCCCCTGTGCATCAACACCGGGGAATGGATGGCTTTTCGGGATCTTTTTCTTTTCTTTTCTTTTCTTTTCTTTTCTTTTTTTTTTTTTTAAAGGAGAGACTTCCTTCCTCCCTTCCTTCTTCTGTGAACCGCCCCATCTCACCGCTATCGCTGCACCGTTCTCCACTGACGCCTTGCCTTCCGCTCAAGCGCTCTCGAGACTTCGCGAGTGCGGATCTCGCCTCAAAGAGCGAACTGAACGCCCAAACTGTCCACCACCCCAACGTGCAGTCCGTCGGTCGGGGAACGTGCGAACGCCCACGTCTCTCTCTCGAGAGAGAGCCCGCGACGACCAACGGCGCACGCTGCCTCGCTTCGCGGCTTTGTTCGTGGGAGGGCCGACGGGGCGCTGTTTGTGCGTGGGCCGGAGGCGGGCTGCCGGTCCGATTTTCTTCTGCACGTGCTGTTGGCGGGGGCTGGGGTGGTGTGCGGTTTCGTTCGAGGCTGACAGGGACCGGAGGGGAGGGAGAATGGGTGGGAGAGAAGGGGTTTGGGAGGCGGAGGGGGAAAGGAGGGTTGGTTGAGACGAGGGCGGGTGGGTGTGGGACTTCGGTCAAGATGGTTGGAAGCATCTACACGATCTTACTAAGCTACGACGGCTGAGGTTGAACAGTCGAATAGAGCGCAGGAAAGATAGACGAGATTGCCTCTTATACGTTCTTGTGTTTGGATAGACTAGACTGCTAGAGTACAAGATGCACTGCCGGAACCACAACATCTACAAAAGGACTCGAAACGCCTCTGGCTGGGTGGGGAGCGGTTATCCCAATTTGAGATTCTTCCAAATCGAGCCTCCTCCACTTCTTACGCTGCAGCCTTCCGTCCGCGCCGGCACGCCTCCCCTAGCCACTCCTGTACGAGGGCCAAAGACTCGGTGAAGCTCTGCTTGCAGCGTTGGCGGCGCCGCGCACTCAGTCTTGCCTTGCCTAGTCGCTGTCGCTGTCGCTGTCAGACTCCTGCGAGATGTGCAGACCAACGAGCCGCGCGGTCTGCGGCGTCATGGCTCGCAGGTTATCTCGCGCGACGGCGGCGGCGTTCTTCGAGGCCGGCAGCGTCTGGCGCGAGCTGTAGGCTGCCGGTTTCATGTGGTGCGGCGAGCGCTGGGCGGCGGGGCTGGACGAGCGAGTGGCCGCGACGCTACTGGTGGGCTTTGCGGTGTGCGACGAGCCCTTTTGGTGATGCTTGTCTGACGACTTCTGGCTCGGGGGGTTGCTGGGCTTCTTAGAGGGAGCGTGGTGGCGCGAGGTGGCGCTGCTCGTGCCGCGGCCGGAAGAGAGGGCGTCTGGGTCTGGCGTCTCCGTTAGCGGGGGGAGTACATGTGTGGTATTTGCCATATAGGCGAGACGGGGGAGGCTTACTGTTGCGCAGGAATGACTCGTAATCTGTGGACTCGTTGCGGCCGTTGCTGGAGCCCCTGGCCCACGTGCCGACATGCTGCAGATCATTCCGCTCACGCTCGCGGCGGCAAGGTGTGCAGAATGTCGTTGGGTCGTGTCTGCAGTGCATTGATTTGCTGGGACGCGAAGACATTGTGCTGTAGCTGGCTGATGTTGATGTAGGCTTGATGGATTGTAGTGTGTTGATGTCTGTAATGCCTTTGCGTAGTATTGCTAGGAGTCGGAGTTGTTCGGTTGAGTGATGAAAGTCGAGAGGGTTGTATCGAGGACCAAGTCATTCTTATACCTGCGACCCGGGTGGTCGCCCGGGTCAGAGGGCGCTTTTCGGGAAGGGCGACTCGAGAGGGCGTTGTGACCAAGCAGGGCGTTGTCCCTCGACTAGATCCAGGGCGTGGAGCACAAGCTTGAAATGACCATCGAACCATCGTATCATCATTGTGATAATATCCAGCCTCATGTAACGACAACTCTCCGGATACACCGCACATGGCATCCACTTATTCACGTTGCGCGTGATGATTCCAAAGGAGATCACCGTGGGAGGGTCGGTGTGGTCCGGTCAATCCGGCCCTGGTGAGGCGTGGTTGCTGCACGCTGCGGAATCAGTCGTAAAGTAGATGCCCAATCGTGAACGGCCAGCTGCTCTAGCTTAGGTGAGTGAACGAAGGAAAGACGAGCTTGTTTTCGTGTCACGCGGAACGAAGAGCAGAGGAAGGGGAGCGTTGGTGTCACAACATTGTTCGCGATAGTTCAGCAGGACTTCGCCAGGGGTTAGGCCGAGATGCTGCAGGCTGCGTTCAGCGAGCTGTTTGCGATGGCACAAAGCATGCAAAACACGCCTAATCAGAGCGAGATCGACAGCATTGGCGTGCCTTTACGAAGCGCACGTGCAGGTGCGCTGCTGACGAGCATCTCTGACTTGGTCCTTCTATTGTTTTCTGAGGACCCATCCCATGGGAGCAAGGATAGCCTGGTGGCCACGCGGGTACAAGCATCGGGTCGGGAAGTCGCCGAATGGGCGTGCATGCACGCACGACCTTAACTCAACTTCGCTGGAGGCGCTTAGATTCGCCGGTCAGCGACGGATTGAGTCTTCCAGAAGCATGCAGAATGCTCATAATCAAGCCTCTCCGCGCACGTGTGCGCCACAATCAAGGGGCGACAGCGGCAAAACAGCCAATATCCACATGGCCTCGTGCTCGGAAGTCGGATGGCCATTGCCAAGGTCTCGTTAATGATGTTACGTCCTTCACTCGTCAAAACAGACCCTGCATCAGACCATGTGGTGTGGCCACACGAAGCAAGAAATCCTGCGGCTGTGTACAGGCTCCAAATGCTCATTTGACGCCACGGTCCAGGAACGTGCCCTAATCATTGCCATGCTGGTCTCAGAGTCTGACATTTTGCCATGTGCGGGCGTTGTCCGTGGCGCTAGTGGCAGCCATTGATATCCTGGGATGGAGCGAGGTAACGAGGTAAGCGAGCCGGCTCGGGAAGTATGGGTCGGCTATCAACGTGGGCGCCTGCTTTTTGACAGACGCTGACACTGCCTCTATGCAGCCACTGCCCCGAATGGCAGTCACGATAGCAGTCCGCGTCGGGGAACGTTCAGTTCGACGCGAGTGGAACCCGCCTGATCCACTCTTGTGGCTGGGGACTTTCGATCAAGCGATTTTCGTGCTACCCGCTCGGTTAATCGAGCCCGAGCATGAATATTGCGAAGTATGTTTTCCTCACGCTTGCCAGAATCATCGGGAGTTGCATTCTGACAGCTGTTGCTCGGCTGCTTCGTGTGACCGTCTAGAAGGGTGGCTAATTCTCAACAATACGGCACCGCTCGTTCCAGGGACATAATGAGACTGGGCTTGACTTAGCGCGAAGGACTGTCGTTGGCCTGAAGGTTCCCCGTGTTCCACGACTGGGCTCCTCAAATCATGCAAGGCTTCGATAGCCGACGAAGGTCGATGTACGAGCCTCATGACGCGCGTAAGGGCAATGCTGATGCCTTGTGTTGCTTTTGGGCTTGATTGATGATTTGAAGGGTCGAGGGTCAATGCAAGTGCAGATTTGGATTTGAAGGCATATTGAGAATGGTGGGTTTGGCGGAACAATGGTCGATGATTCGGATTCTTTCGAGCTAGGGATTGGAGCAAACATACCTTAGTCTACTCACCTGCATTGCAAGCTTGTCAATGCAAGAAGCTGCATCCACACGAATGTTCCAGCAGGAAAAGAACGAGTCTTCTGAAATTTTATGCAGTCCGGCCAAGAAGCAGCGCAAGCCCGACGGTGGCTTGTTTTTAGGTCAGGTGAATACGAGGGTGGATGTCGTGAAGCCAGCGACCTCACCTCATCCATTTGCCAAGACAGCGGATGGGGCCGGTCCAGATGGGACCTGAGGCACCCACATCAACATCACTAAGACAGTATAACGATTTAGCGAAAGAGAGTATTTGCAAAGCGTTGGAAGACAAATGTCATGCTCGATTCACCCTTCAATGGCCATCCTCCGTGCCAGGATCAATCCTTCAGACACCTCAACAAAGAGCATTTCCAGAACATAGTGGGCCTTGCATCTCTAAGCTAGTGATCCACATAACTAGGCGAATGTAGAACATTGTCTTTGAGGGGTACGAGGCGAACGTCTGTCGATCGGTGCATCATCCTGCTTCGTCATGGCATGGGCTGGTGTCGCGTAAAACACTCGGTCGCTCCGACACCGCATACCCGCATGAGAACGGAGCCCGGCCCGGCCGCGACACACCTCACGGCGTGCGCGATGTTTGTTCCAAGCGAGACGGGATGGCTTGGGTGGCGGCACGCATGGGTGTGGAGGAGCTCGTTTGGAGTATCCCTCTCGCGAGAAATCATCCGACTCGGGTGTCGTAGCAGGATTGAGAGTCAGTGAGAGCGGACGAGGGAGCTTGCGACAAATCCGTTGATCACTTGGTCTCGAGAGCTTAAGCCTGCGAGCTTTTACGATGTCCCCCAATACCCTTCGATGGGCTGCCACGCACGGTCAATCAACGACGTGTTTGTGAAGCAAGCTCTCCGCTCTGAAGAGATCAATTAACTTTTTCATACCTATGCACCCAATGGTATATCCGTACAAGCATCAACGCCAGGCCGACTCGCAACCAACGCACGCCACAGGCTCCCCTACTTGCTGCCGTTAGCGCCCTCGTGCTTCTCCATGTTGTGGCCCAGCTTCTCCCTGCGCGCCGCAACAGCAGCCGCCAGTTCCGCGAGCACCTTCTCAGTGTCCTCCCAGCCAATGCAAGCGTCCGTGATCGAGACGCCGTACTTGAGGCCCGCCTTGCCCTCGGCGGGGACCTTCTGCGCGCCCTCGTTGATGTTGGACTCGATCATGACGCCCATGATGGCGGTCTCGCCGGCGCGCATCTGCGCGGCGAGGTCGGCGGCGACCTTGGGCTGGTTGCGGTGGTCCTTGAGCGAATTGCCGTGCGAGCAGTCGACCATGAGGCGCGGGCGCAGGCCCTTGGCCTCAAGGTCGGCCTTGGCCTCGCCGATGGACTTGGCGTCGTAGTTGGTGCCCTTCTTGCCGCCGCGCATGATCACGAAGCAGTCGTTGTTGCCCGCCGTGCCGACGATGGCGACGTTGCCGGGCTTCGTGACGGAAAGGAAGTGGTGCGGGTGCTTGACGGAGCCGATCGCGTCGACGGCCACGCCGAGGGTGCCGTCGGTGCCGTTCTTGAAGCCGACGGGGAAGGAGAGGCCGGATGCCAGCTCGCGGTGGACTTGAGATTCGGTGGTGCGGGCACCGACGGCGCCGACGGACAGCAGGTCGGCGGTGTACTGCGGGCTGATGGTGTCGAGCATCTCGCTGGCGAGAGGCATGCCCTTGGTCGTCAGGTCGAGGAACATCTGCCTCGCCGTGCGGAGACCCTTGTTGATGTTGAAGGTGTTGTCGATGTCCGGGTCGTTGATCAGACCCTTCCAGCCCACGGTGGTTCTGGGCTTCTCGAGGTAGCTTCTCATGACAATGAGCAGGTCGTCCTCGTATTTCTTCTTGAGCTCGAGCAGACGGTCGCAGTATTCCAAGGCCATGGCGGGGTCGTGGATCGAGCAAGGGCCGATCACGACCATCAGCCTTCTCTTCTCATCCACGCCGTGTACGACCTCCACCGCCTCTTTGCGAGACTTGACGACAACTTCTCGCGACTTGGGCGTCTGGCGGATCTCATGCTGAAGAAGATCAGGCGGGGTCAGAGGGGTCATGCCCCGGATGCGCCAGTCCTCCACGCTATCCTGGTCGCCAACCGACTTGTTGGGGAAGAAGAACTGCGTGCATGGTCAGTCTCTTGGTTTTTGGCATGAACAACATTGTTTGCAATGCTGGTGCCCCACTTGATGGAGCAGCCAGCTGGATGTGATCGTACCTCAGCCATGGTGAAACAGACGGTCTACTGTTACAAATGAGCAGTGAGGGTCTAGATGATTGATGAGTTGGTCACGAAGCAGAAACAGTTCTAGCAGCGGAGAGCTGGAATGCGGCTCAAAATATAGTCCAGCTCTGACTCCAATGGGCGCTGGATGACTCCGCCGCGAATCGAAGGGTCCTCAATGGCTGCAGCAGCCTGGGCCAGGCGCGCCATGACGTGCGCTTGGTGAGGAACGCGCCGACAGAAACGCCGTCTCGTATCCCATGTGACAGCAGCCCTGCGGATTGGGCGAACACCAAAACACCGCGTGCAACGACACAATGAACGGCCTCGTGCAGTATGGCAGCAGTGACGAAGATGAAGATGACATCCTCCCAGAGAGACCGGCAAAGGTAGGCCACTGCTAGTAAAATTCGACCGCGAAGACGCGGATACCTACTAACGACGCGCGCATCCTAGGCAGCGAAGACAAGCGACAATGCGCCGGACCACCTGACCGCGCCTCTGAAGAGTACTATTCGCCGACAACCGCCCCATCACCGCGACCTGCTAACCACCCACCCAGCACCAACCGCCCACCCCGAAGCGCCCATCGAAACACAATCCCTCGAAGCCCCAACGATTGACCCAGCTCCCGAACCTCAAAACACACCACCACAACCAACCTCAGAGCCCACTGCTCCATCAACAACACCAGGCCCAGCCCCCGGCCCCTCCGCCCTCCCCACCGCTCCCTCCCTCTCCCCCTACACCTTCACGCGCCAACGCCTGCGCGACCTCACCCTCCCGCCGACCCCCTCCTTCACGCTCCCCTCCCCGCCCTCCCCACCCCCACGCAACAGCGAAGCCGCCGCCCACCTCACCTCAACAACGAACCAGTTCGAGCGCTTCCTCGCCCTCAAAGCGCAGTCCACGCACTTCAACGCGCGCCTCGCGGCGTCGGCCTCGCTGCGGAATCCGAGCCTGCTGCCGAAGTTGCTGGAGTTCGCTGGCGTGGAGGCGCGGGAAGCGTGTGAGAGTTCGCTGGGGGAGGGGCTGGGGGTGCCGGTTGAGTGGCCGGGGGGGTGTTTTGTGGAGGGCTTGGTGGGGAGGAATGAGAGGGAGGAGAAGAGGAGGAGGGGGGAGAGGGGGAGGGTGGAGTTTGTGGGTGCGAAAGGGGGGCAGGATGGTAC
>JAKLND010000209.1:0-28564 GCA_022813125.1 Septoriella neoarundinis | reverse complement strand
CCCCCCCCCCCCCCCCCCCCCCCCCCCCCCCCCCCCCCCCCCCCCCCCCCCCCCCGGCCCCCCCCCCCCCCCCGGCCCCAGCCTCGCGACGGGGGACGGCGCTGAAATAGAGGCAGCGGCGCTCATGTGCGCCTTCCGCAGCCTGACTGGGTTGACTCACGCCAAGGGACTGGCGGTCTGGTCGTTGCCACGCCCCTGATTGGCCTGGGGGCCCAGCACGAGGCTCTCGCGGGGGGCTTGGACTGAATGCCACACGCTTGCAAGACGGCGTCGCCGACGAGGTCGACATGGACGTGTTGCCGTCCTTCAAATGTCACCAAAATCGAGCGAGTGAACGGCCATGCCCACCGCATGAACCTCCAACTCGGCCGGTGTCGCTGTCGCCATCGTGGCCGTCGCAATGCCGCTGCGAACAGTACGCGTCGAGCAAGGCGGAGGCATCGGCGTCGTCGATGTCGACCGCCCCCTCCCACCCAACCGCAGCCCTGCCAGGCAGAATTTCTTTACACGAGCGCAGCCCCAGGGGCGAGCCCCCATCCAGGGCTGCAATTAGATACGCGCAACGGCCGTGCGAACCCATTGCGTCGCTGCACACGGTGCGACGGCAGCAAATGGTCATCATCTCGCGCCCGAATCGTCACCCAGACTTTTGATAGAGCACCGCCACAGCCAGCGGATTAGAGTTTGGCGCTAGCGGAGAGGTTCCTGCCAAGACGGTTCGATGGGCTTGCAGGGCTGCTAGTGAGCACCCAGCGGGCTCCCAGCAGACCCCTTGTGCCTCAGGCAGGGAGGGAAGTGAGCGGCCAAACGTCGCATGCCTGAGGCGATGAGCGGCAGAAAACGCGCGCGCACCATGCCTGAGGCCCCAGGACTGCGAGCGGCAGAATCGGGGCCTGCGCGTGCACTGTCCAGCGTTGGCTGCTGTGGGCTTCGTGGCGCGCGTGCGAGTCGGCTTGAGGGGTCCCCGGTTCATATGCCACTGTTTTGATATATCCAGTTCACGATTGGAGTTTTTTGAAGGAGGCTGAAATGATCCTCGAACCTAGCTGCTTCCCAGAAAGCCTTGAAGGTGTGTCCAATGCCACGGTGTCGACGTGAGCTCCAGGATCTGACATCGCCGTAGCTCATCAATGAGTTGTCGTCAATATCCTTTCCAAGAATAGGGACCTTGATCAATCCAGGAAGCATTCTCTGGTTGCAGAGATTGGAGTTTTCAGGGAATCGCCTTCTACGAGCTCTTGCGCGAAAGACCAGCATTCTTCCATCATTCCCGCTTGGCCGCAGCGGAACGATCGATCCCCGGTGTCTTCCAAGCCACCCTCAGTGTCAAGGGCTATAGAGTCTCCAGGAGCCCCACAAAGCACTTTCTGGTGTCTTGCAAGTTTCTTCCAGTGCCAAGGGCCAGAGGGCATCCAAGAGCCACAGCACTCGTTCTGGTCTCTCGCAAGTCTCCCTCAGTGTCAAGGGTTATAGGTTCTCCGAGAGCCACAGCGCTCATTCGACACTGAGTTGCGACCGAGCAATCTTTGCGGCTCGAGCCAGGCAGCTCTTGCTTCCAGAGACTCCGAGCAAATCATCGGTGTCCAGGCTGGCATCGTCAGAGCAAAGCCCAAGATCCCGCCAGGCATTATTGCAATAGGAGAGTCATTGCCCTGCGCTGTTAGCTTGTTGTAGTGGAGAGGTCAGGCAGAAGGCAAACGAGGGCAATCACAGAAAACAGGACAGTGCATTCTCTGACGTGGCATTGGGCAATCAAGGGCGGCGCATGTGAAAGCCTCCCACCTCTCATCAGGCATTCTTCACTCTAGGCACAGGCCTCACTTCAAAACCGCAGCCATGCCTGGTTTGATCGAGCCTTACGATGATCTCACCGGCGCGGTGCAGCAGGTAAGAACACTCGGTCTCATTGCCCCTTCCTTCAAGCGAGTTTATCTTTCACGGACTTCTTTTTGCTCTGGCTTGTCACGGCACGTTTCATATCCAATGGACCGAAAGGGAGAGGGAGTTCACGCCAGGAGCCAGGATGAAGCTGAAAAAGTCGGTGAAAAGAAGTCATATATTGTCTGCTACTGCTTGTGCTGCTACTGCTTTGCTGCTTTGCTGCTGTCCTGCTGTTTTGCTTCTCCCTGCGATGTCATTGTCAATACCAAAAAACCACCAAACTAACACCACCCAATCCAGATCATCCTCTCCTCGTCCGACTCCGACTACCTCGACCAGCTGATCCCGCTGCTCAAGACGGCGCAGACGCAGACGCAAGTGCAGCCGCTGATCCAGGCGCTGAACCAAGTCTCGGGCGAGCGCGAGGGCGAGATCGAGCGCATCTGCAACACGAACCACCAGGAGTTCATCACGAGCGTCAACCAGCTGCAGAACGTGCGCGAGGGCACGGTCGGGCTGACCGGGGAGATCATGGCGCTGAGCCAGAGCATCGAGGCGACGACGGAGAAGCTGGCGGAGCAGAAGAAGGCGCTGGTCGAGAGCCGCGGCGTGCGCGCCAACATCGACGACGCGACGCAGGCGCTGAAGGACTGCCTCGAGGTGCTGCGGCTGGCCAACCAGGTGCACGACCTGCTGGGGAAGAAGTCGCACTACGCGGCGCTGCGCGCGCTGGACGAGCTGCAGAATGTGCACTTGAGGGAAGTCACGCGCTACAAGATTGCGGAGATGATCGAGCGCTCCGTGCCTGCCACGCAGCGCCTTATCGCCGAGGCGGTTAAGGCCGACCTCAACACTTGGCTGTATCGCATCAGGGAGACGTCGCAGTTTCTGGGCGAAGTCGCGTTTTATCACACGGAGATGCGCAGGACGAGGTCGAAGGAGCGATGGGGTGAAGAGGACTCTTACCTTGGCAGCTTCAAGCTCAACTCCGCTGTCGAGCTGGTCGCCGACGAGGAAGAGGAGTTCGACGTGCTGGACAACGAAGAAGTGCAGGTCGACTTCAGCCCTCTGTTTGAATGCCTGCACATCCACGAGGCGCTCGGGCAGACAGACAAGTTCCGCACCGAGTATGCAGCAACTCGCCGTCAGCAGAAAGACCTCCTCCTGCCGACAACGCTCAGACTTGACGATGAGGAGAACGCCGGCCTCAGCTCGCTCCTCGAGGGTATCACCGGCTTCGCAATCGTCGAGCGTGCGACCATGCTGAAGACGCCCGACAACTTCCGCTCGCAGTCAGACGTGGACGAACTATGGGACAACATGTGCCAATCCGCAATCAAGCTCATCAGCTCCGCGCTCCCCACCGTCGACAACGACGAGAAGCTGCTCAAGATCAAAGGCGTCATCGCCCTCTTCATCCAAACAATGGACAGCTGGGGCTACTCCGTCTCGGCGCTCGACAGCCTCCTCCTGACCCTCTTCGACAAGTACAGCTCCCTGCTCAAAAAGCGCTTCAGCGACGACTTCCAAGAAATCGTCTCCACCGACGACTACATGCCCATGCCCGTCAACAACCCCGACGAATTCACCCGCGTCATGTCCGTCTCCTGGTACACCCCGCCGGAAGGCCAAGACGACCCGGAAGCCCTCACGTACCCGTGCATCCTGCCCTTCTCGCAGATGTACCCGCTCGTGTGCATCGACATCCGCAACTTCATCAACCAAATCTACCTCTTCAGCGACGACCACTTCAGCGCGGCGCACAACATCGACGCCGCCCTGCACACCGCGCTCGACGACCTCCTCGTCCACCGCGTCGCCCGCTCCCTCGTCGACCGCCTCTCCTCCCAATACCCGGGCCAGATCGTCCAGATCCTCACCAACCTCGACCACTTCGAGCACGCCTGCGCCGAGCTCGAGACCCTCCTCGTCTCCGCGCGCAGCTCCTCCTCCGCCGCCGGCCCCATCCACCTGACCTCCACCTCCGAATTCGCCGCCGCGAAGCAGAAGGCCGAAACCCGCATCTTCGCCCTCGTCAACAGCAAGATCGACGACCTCATCGACACCGCCGAGTACGACTGGCTGTCCGCCTCCGTCCCGGACACCGCCTCGCCCTACATGCAGGAGCTCACGCGCTACCTCAGCAACATCATGTCGAGCGTGCTCATCGGCCTGCCGCCCAAGATCAAAGCGCAGATCTACCACGAGTCGCTCGCGCACATCTCCGCCGCGCTGCTGGCCCTCCCGCTCGACGGCGCCATCCGGCGGATTTCGGGCCAGGCGGCGACGGCGTACGGGCTGGACGTGGCGCACCTGGCGGCGTTCGTGGAGGCGCTGCAGGACGGCGCCGCGCTGCTGGGCGTGCTGGACGAGCTGCGGCAGACGGCGGAGCTGATGGCGCTGGCGGCGGAGGGGCAGGGGGAGGTGTTTTTCGACTCGAGCGTGAGCGGGCTGCGGTTCGGGAAGGTGGATAAGATCCGGGGCGCGGAGCTGCTGGAAAAGGTGGCTGTTGCCGCTGCGCCTGGCGGGGTGGGAGAGGGTGCTGGCGAGGCGGCGGTGGGCAGGCCGAGCACGTCGGCGCTGGGGCGGCTGAGTACGCAGGTCGCGGGGTTGGGGGTTGGTGGGGGGTCGGGGTCGGGGAGTCCGGTTGTGGAGGGGCGGAGGGGGTTTGCGGATGACTTGAGGGGGAGGTTTGGGAAGTTTGCGGGCAGGGATAGGAGTTGAGTGCTGAGTGCATTCGAGGGGGCGAAGAGTGGTAGACATGTCGGTAGTCAGGCGGTAAGAATAAATGCGCTTTCACGAGCGCTTTCCAAACAGATGTACCTTATGTCCCTCTGGCAGAAGTAAACTCTCAAAGGGGCAGGCAGCCAGCCAGCCAGCCAGCTCCTTCTTCCCAAACGCCTTGCTTCCCACAAGCTGCCGACGCCGCAAAGCGCAACAATCAATGACACCTCTTTCTCCCAGGTTGGCCCACCAGCAAACAAAAGAAACGCAAGACCCAAGCCAAAAAGAAGGAGGAAAAAAAAACCCTCAAGAAAACATAACCGCCTTCCTATCCATCGGCCTCCCATCCGCCCCAACCCCCTGCCGTCCAAAAACGCCCTCGACGTAAATCCTCCTCGCCTCATCGAACCCGACGCCCCGCCTCTTCATGATCACATACACGTCCCTCTTCGCGTTCTCGTCCAGCCCCGCCCTGCTGTCGCTGGCCTCGATGTTCTCCGCCAGGTCGAAGTTCGACGAGTGCAGGCCGGCTTCGGCGTCGCCTTGCCAGGACGTCGGCAGGCGGGAGTAGCGGATGCGCGCGTAGGAGTCCGACAGCGAGTCGTGCAGGTTGTACAGCCAGGTGGGGATGGGGCCGGGGGCGGTGAGGTAGGGGATTGGTGGCGCGTGGGGTTTCCAGAGGGTGCGGGTTAGGTAGAGGACTATGGGCAGGATGGTCAGTTGGGTGGGGGTGGTTTGGGAGGGAGGGAGGGAGGGAGGTGGGAGACGGACCTGTTGCGACGATCAGGAAGAGAAAGGTGAGGGAGTAGAAGATGTAGGCCATGTTGGGCGAGAGGGGAGGTGTGCTCCGCTAGGGAGGGTGTCGAACTGGAGGTTGGACGTCGGTGCCTTGATGGCCGAGCTTGAGAAGTAAAGGGTGTGAAGGAGCGTAGTGTGTCGTAGCGACGATTAGGCCAGTGGTAGAAGGTTCGTCGACCTCCTCGAAGCCGCAATATACTGCAGCATAAGCCTCAGGTGCGACTCCCAAGGCAGGCGTGAGAATCAGATCACCAGAGACACCAAGACACCAGGCGCGCGTTCACATCCACCTTCACGAAGCCCGAGCGCGACGTCAAGCTTCCCTGCCGATCCGGCCGCGGCGAGCGAGCGAGCCAGCCCGCAGAAGCCGACCGCCGAAGACAGGATCTCTGCCTCAGGCGCTCCAGCCGCCCTGCTGGCTTGGACGAGCCGGCTCACACCAAAGTCTTGGCGGGGCAGCGGGCGAAATTCGCAAGACGTCCAACATTGGATTGGAGAGACTCGACGACGACGACGGACTTTCGACCAGACGATTATCGCCCGCACAATCCTTCACAATGGCCGCCCAGTACGAGAACCTGAGCTCTGACCTCATCTGGCAGCTTAGCCGTACGTTTTCCCTCGCAAGATGAGATACCCAGAAAGAGGATTCGATGTTGGAGGATGCATTGGTGAAGAGATGGGACGCTGGTCGAGGAGATCACCCTTTGCGATGAGGTGCACTGCGGGAATTGTTGCCATCGTGGAAAAATGGCTGGTTCTATTGAAGGAATCACGGCTAATTTGATCTTTCCTTCAACACAGGCAAGAACAACTCCTACCTCTGCAAGCGCAAGCAGTCCGGTGGTGTCCAGTTCTCCCGCGACCCGCTCAACCTGACCAACAAGCACTCCCGCAAGTACGCCGGTTTCGCCAACGCTCAGGTACGGAATGACCGCCTTCCCGGCACACGCAACAACCCAGCACGCAATCTAACACTCTCCTCCCCCAGGCCATCGGCATCAACGCCGACTCCCCCAACACCATCGGCCTGACGACCAAGCTGCCCGCGCGCGCCAACAAGCCCGCCAAGTCGCAGCAGACCGCCTCCTTCGCCGCCTCGACCCCGTCGCGCAAGCTCTACAAGAGCGTCGTCAACACCACCGCCAAGCGCGGCTACCGCGCCGACCTGCGCGCCGCCGCCGTCGCGCGCGCCTCGGCCGTCAAGCTGGCCCAGCAGCAGAAGAAGGAGCGCGCGGCGCCCAAGCCCCGCGGCGCCGCTGCCCGCAAGGCCGCCGAGAGCTCGTAGAGAGTTTGTGATGTTGGAGAGGAGGGTTCTGGGTTTGGCGCATGATTTGGGCCGGCTTTGCATGATGGAAGGATGATGTAGCATGCTGGAATTACAAAAAGAAAGAAAAGCTGCTGCACGCCAAAAACAGTTGTGGTTTCACGTTTCATTCTCACTGGAGGAAGTTGTGGTGTGAGTGTGCTTGAGGGGGTTGAAAAGGAAATTTGTTTTCAATGGGGTATCGTGAAGCTATGTACGCCAAAGACGCATGGTCGCGATCGTGAGAGGATGACCTGAGCTGACCTGACCAATATGCCCGACTCCCTGACGCCACGCTATGCAGATAAACCCGAAGCCAAAGTAAAAAGCGTCGTGAGGAATCGTTAGAGTGTTGGTGGGAGAGCCGATCAGTGTTGCTCGTGCCAGGGCGTCAGGGTTGGCCAGTCAAAGTTGAGGATCTGGAGCAGATGCTGAGAGCGCTCTGTCGGATCTACTGAAGTCCGTCCCTGTTATCACCGTAGAAGCTCCACTGAGGAGCTACTTTGACGCGGCTGTCGTACTGAAGAGTCTCCGCGCCAATTGGGTGGAAGACACTAACGTCAGGAAAGCGTTGTGACGCTGTGATTTTTGGTTACGCCGCTCAGGCCGACATGAAAACACTGACGTCGTGAAAGCGTTAGAGCGCACTGAAGGTTTGAGTTTGGACCTGCACATGGCAGCTTCGCATGACCGCTCAGCGAGGGTGCTGCGGCGGCTGCGGCGGGAAGCCAGGCGGGAAGCCAGGTGGCGGACCAGGCATACCGGAAGGCGGACCTCCTGGCGGCGGCATGCCAGGCATACCGCCCTGGAAGCCCATCATGGGTGGCTGGGGTGGACCTCCGTAGCCGGCCGCACTGGGTGGCGGACGCGGGGGCAGTCCAGCCGCAGGTGGGGCGTGAAGCGGCGACTGGTTGAACTGACGATGTGGCATGTTTGGCGGCATATTCGGCGGCATGTTTGGCGGCATGCTGGGCGGCATGCCAGGATGACCCATTGGCGGCGGGCCATACCCACCCATAGCCTGAGGACTCGGGCCAGGACGAGGGCCACCCTGCGGGAAACCGTAGGGAGCCACAGGCGGCGGCTGGAAGCCTCCAGGAGGGAAGGCGCCGTAAGGAGTTGGCGGGGCGCTCGGAGGGCCGCGGGGTGCACCCATAGCCGCAGGTGCGGTTGGCGCGTTGTTGGGCATGACAAGGCTAGCAGGCATGGCCGGAATGGCGATCTCGACGTTGTTCTTCTTCGCCTGCGCAGCGAGAGCGCGCTCCGCAGCGTCGCCGTGACGCTCGCCCTTGCCGTCCTTCTTGAAAGCGTACTGGACCGTAATCTCCTTGTTCATGAGGAACTGGCCGTGCATGTGTTCGATCGCGTCGTCGGAGGCTTCAAACGAGGCGTACGAGATAAAGCCGTAGCCTTTGCTGATGTTCGAGTCGTCGCGCGCGACCTTGGGAGGGGCGACCAACGCGCCGAAGCGCGAGAAGGTCTCGAAGAGCATCTTCTCCTCCACCATCGAGTCCAGGTTACCAACGAACAACTCGGCTCCAACTCCTGCGCCGCCGCCCAATCCGGATCCTTCAGCTCCTCCGCCACGCTTGTCTGCGCTAGCCTTGTTGACGCGGATCGGCTTGCCCCAGAGGCGGATCTGGTTCATGATCTTGACGGCGTAGTCGGCATCTTCCTCAGAGGCAAACTCGACGAAGCCATAGCCCTGGTGAGTTTGGGTGACGCGGTCTTTCGGAAGGTGGACATTGACGACGGGCCCGGCCTGGATCATCAACTCCCAGATAATCTTGTCGGTGGTCTGCTCGGCGAGGTTGCCGACGTAGACGGTGCTGTCTTTGTCTTGTTCCCTGTGGGAGGTCAGCGAATAAACTTTGGTCTTCATTTTGGGGTTGTGTTTGTCACGGTACCAATGCTTTGCGCCTGACATCGTTGCGATCAGACTTTTGTGTTGGGTTTGAGGATTGGGAAAGTTGTTGTTGCAGACACGGCGACGTAAAGCTCAGAAGCCGCGCTTCGTTTCAAAGTTAGGAAGTCGCGATGCGCTTCACATGCAGAGCTTCCCGATTCGGCTCGGCAGACTTCCCGAGCCCAAAAGTTCAAGCCTTGAGGCTCGACGGCCATCGCATCCCCGAAGTGAGCCTCATCACCACCAATACCGTCCACATCGCCTTCCTCCCATCCACCAGATACACCACACATCTTTCATAATGGCCTGGTTGCAGTTTTCTGAGGAGACCAAGGTACGACCGCTGAAACCGTCTCCGCCTGCGCCCAAAGTCTATCGACCTCCGCCCAGGCGCATACTTTAAGACACATCGTACTGATCATGGCATCGCAAACAGGAGCGCATCGCTCGCGTCATTGGTTTCGCCCAAGTCGGTGTCCACTACGGCTACCTTCCCCTCATCATCTACCTTGGCTACACCCGCAGCAACCCCAGGCCCAGCCTCATCAGGTACGCCTCCTCCGCTGGATCTTACTGAAGAAACATAATCATTAACACCTGCGGCAGACTCTTTTCCCCTCTTGCGCAGTAGATGACACAAAAAGAAGAGCATGACAGAGAAAGGAGCGGGAAAGTGTACGATATGAGGACCGGGCTTGCGGCCCAGGAGAAGGACGGGTTCAAGGGTTTCACGAACAAGGACTGAACTTCGTCTACACGTATTTGGATTTGCATTGCATGGTGCTCGGATTGGAGGATCTCTGCGTGTGAGATGCGCTTTAGCAGGATGTACAGATATCCCGTCGCCGACGAAATCGAAAGGCTTACTTTACTATCGATCCCGTTCTCGCGCCTCCAGAAGCTCGAAAAGCGGTACGCTTTGACGGATAATGTGGGAAACCAGTAATCGGAGTCTGGATCTGAATTTGATTATCCGTCCACTGACCCAAGCACCCAGCCGAGCGCAGACCTTTGTCTGAAGGAAATGCAAGACATCCGCCCAAGCCGCATCAAACAGCAACCCACTCTCCGTACTCAGCAATAGCCCTCCAACTTGTCATATCCCAAGACCTTCCGATCCGCTAGAACATATCCTCCTCGCTCGCCACCTCCGCCTTAATGTTCTCCTCATCCTCACCGTCCGCCTCCTCAACGTCCGCCTTCTTCTTGCCCTTCCCCTTCTTTCCCTTCTCCTTCGGCGCCTCCTCAACCTCCTCGTCATCCTCACCAGCCTCCTTCCCCTTCCTCTTCCTCCCGCCCTTTCCCTTAGCCGGCGTAGCCTCCTTAGCCGGCGAAGCAGAGCCACTCGCACTCACAGCACTCACGCCATTCGCCGCAGCCTCCTTCAGCTTCTTGGCCGTGTTCTGCATCATCTTGCGGTAGCTCTGGACGGACTTGGAGCCGTACTCGGCGGCGGCTTTGTCCCAGTCGACCTGCGCTGACGGTTAGATGGGGAGGCGGTGGGGAGAGGAAGGAGAAGGAGGGTTCTTACGTTGGCGTTTGGATCAGCGGTGTTGAGGTAAGTGCAGATGATGCGCTCTTTCTCGGCTTCAGTGAGAAGGGTTTTGGCAGTATCGTAGGAGAGGGTGGACATTTTTGCTGGAGATGTGAGCGTGATGGTTTTGGGTTCGGTTTCGAATGTTGGTCGGAGGGTGTGGTTTGAGGTGCAGAGGCTTGTCGTGTATTTGTGTTGAGTGTAAAGAAAGAGAGAATGTGATGTGCAGAGCTAGAGAGAATGAAGCTTCTCGAGAGGTAATTGTCCATTGGTAGGGATCCGACATGTGAATGTGACAGGTCCAAAATCTGCCTGTCGACAGGACGTGTGGCACGCAACAGCATGTGACACAAAAGCTCATTCACTGAGAAGGCAAAAAATTCAGGAGAAAAGAGGGTTGAGATGTGAAGAATTCATTGTCCACTCTTGGTGAGGTCAGCTACTTCATATCGAGAGTACACAAACACGCTACTCAATCGGAGAGCCGACCATCGCGCCTTCCAGAATTCCCATCCTAAACAATGTGCTCTGCCTCCGATTGTTCCGAACTGTGTAACCAACGGCTACTAGCCATGAAAATCACTCAGTAGTATCATCCTCGCCGTCGGTGGTTGGCTCGTCTTTGACGGCGGACATCTCGTCCTCAGCAGCAGCTGTAGCGCGTTAGCAAAGTCAACGAGTTCTCCAAAGCCGAAACAACTTACAATCAGCAGCGGCAGAATGATTCTCCTCGGCATTTTTGGCCTTCTTTCCGCGGCGCGTCTTCTTCGGCGGAGCAGCGACCTCATCTTCGTCATCGGCAGCGGCCTTCGCGCGCTTGTTACCCTTAGTCCTCATCGGCGGCGGCGGGACTGAGGCATCATCATCCTCCTCCTCCTCCTCCTCCTCCTCGTCAGCGCCCGTGGCCTTCGCGCCCTTTTTGCCTTTGGCCTTCTTCGGGGAGGCAGAACCGGCCGAAGTCTTGCCACCAGCAGTCGCGATCTTCTTGAGGGCGGCGCGGGTCATGACTTTCATGCTTTCCACAGACTTGCAGCCGAACTCTTCGGTCGCCTTATCCCAATCAACCTAGAAGTGTTAGCGATAGCAGCATTGTAATAGTATTTTGAGATGCTCACAGCGCTGTCAAGCTTCGCCTCGAAGCGATTGAGGTAGATACAAACGAGACGGTCTTTATCATTCTCGCTCAGGACGCCCTTTGCGATACGGAAATTGAAAGCCATTAGGGTTGGGCTTTGGGTGGTTATACTGTTTGGTAGTTTATGTTTGTGATTGTGGTTTTTTGTCAGTACGATCGAAGATGATCAGTCTGAAGCAAAGCAGCGGAAGTGGCTGGGTCTCGAGTGGTTTTGTAGAAGAGCGAGCAAAAGTAATGATCGATAGGAGAAGTGAAAATAATAGCGTCGAGGTGGCGACAGCAGTCACGAGACAGTGCCGCAGTGACACGTGCTGATGAGTGAGCTTCTGCAAGGCAGCACTGGCAAACCGGCACATGAGTGAGGCAAAGACATTCACATGTCTTTGAATCACTGACTCCGTGGCAGAGAATTCCGCGCTCTCCCACCTTGATCATGTGATTGATCATGAATGAGCCCAAAGGTCTTGTGTCGTTTTTGAGGCCATCCTTCTCAACAACAATCCCACCCACATCCAGCTGTCAGGGACAGACATCTGCAAGTTCTCGCATCAATCAACACCCCATCAACTCCGCACGAAGCCACCACTATGCCGCCAAAAGTCACAGTCACCCCAGACGAAGATGTCAAGTTCCTACTCACCATTCTCAAGCTGGTCGGCATCGGCACGGTAAGTCTCCAAGCCCTGACACTGATTCCAAGCACTGACAACAGCCCAGCCTGACTGGCAGAAAGTCGCCGACGAACTCGACCTTCCATCCAAGGGTGCAGCGTAAGTCCACTTTCAACTCGAGCGTTCGCGATGAAGGACTGACACCGAGTAGCGCTAAGCGCTTCTCCCGCCTGCCTAACAAGTATGGCATAGAGAAGCCCGAAGTGAAGGCTGCTAGCGCGTCTCCAGGTGCTACGGAGACCCCGAAGAAGTCCAAAGCCAAGAAGGCGACCGGCAGCGCGAAGAAGCGCAAGATTGCCGAATCTGAGGTTGAGGCTGAGAATGAGGTTGACGCCGATGACGGTGAAGCCGCGGTCAAAGCGGAGGAGGACGATTGAGACACCGGTTTGGGTATCAGCAGCTCCTGCAGGGCAGCAGGGTTTTGTACGGCTCCTTGATCTGGAACAACTCAGTTTGTAGCAGAAGCAGCCAGTAGCGTTCCATTGATAATGGAGAGGTTTGAAGGAGTATCGCCGCAAATCGTGAATCTGGCTGAGAGGCTATGATCCTGATGAAGGCATACGTCTGGAAAACCCGAAAAGAGTCTTTTTCCCAACCCACTTGTACTTTTCGGTTTGCATGTGGCGTATGAGTGGAATGGAAGGACACAAATTGCAGGCATAATCAGGAATATATGGCTTCCCTTTGCGGTCCTCCAGGCCACAACAAAGCCATCATTCAGATCGCAAGACGCAAACACAAACACTCCGCAGTAATCAAAGAAAGGGCAGGTCAAGGTCCGTTGGAGGTTTCGGAAGAGGAAAGATGCTAGAGAGATGAAGTTGACCGCGACTGGGCAGCCAAGCTTTCCCCGTTCCGTTTGCAAGTCCCACCAACGTCAGCTCATGATGTTCATGTTCCTATGAGAGAACAATATCGACACATTAGGCACAACACACATGGTGGAATGCATGAAGAAAGTACCTACAATCGTCATGATCGCTTGCCACCGTCTGATGGGCGGATGGGACTGCCGAACAGATGCGATTGACGGCAGAATCAGCGCCATCACCGCGACAAATGTGCTCCGCGTTATGCACGATGCCAAATGCTCCGCCCGTGTCTGTCTCTCTCGCGCCGCATTTGCTTAATGGCTTCACAGCTGTGCCATCTTCTCATCGAGCAAGCAAGGCCTCTATGCTCCGTCAACTCAGTCGCAAGGAGCCCCCTCAAGGTCTTGATGCGGGGGCTGGTACCGTTCATGATCCATTTAAAGCTGCGTGCCGTGCTGGTTGGCATGCCTTTCTCGACTTTCAGTCTGTGGTTCTAGCCAAGCCAGTCCACATTATCAGTACTCGAAGTCGAAAAGCGGTCAGATGGCTTGAATCACGCATCCAGGGACAGATTGATCATTTGGGGGGAGCGGCTGACCACTCACGTTGGTGTAAGACCATGAACACGTGGATATGAGGTTTCCAACCTGCTTTTCCCAGTCCGACTCAAGTATTCCTGCCCGAAAGCCGACCGAGATCGCTCGAAACGTCGTCTCTTCCCGCAGTTTGGTAGGTCATGTTTGGGTACGTCAAGTGTACTGATATCTCTGCCGCCTTATTCAACCGTCTAACCAAACTCGGGGGTCGCCATTGTTGCTAGCTCATGGACATGCCGGTGATCTAGATCACACAAAATCGAGAGCGATTCGAAGACCAAATCATCAGCAACGCCGTCCTTTTCAAACGCCTGCGTCACCTTAATGTCCCCTCACGTAAAGATGGTGGGGCCAGGGTCTACTCACACCGGTCTCTTCACACATCACTTACAAGCCCCGCAATCCCGTGACGAGCCCGTCGTTGAGCTGCATGTGAAGCTCACGTGCCGCACATGCAATATTGGCAAACACCAACATTCCAAAAGCGGCAACACCAGCGTCGATACTCATACTTGTCCTCAAAGCATCTAGATTTTCACGTGTCGCGCGAGTGAGCTGCAAATCGCCTAAGGTCCTCTCTGCTCTTCGCGCCGACCTTACTCACCACTCCTACCACTACACCGACATCCACCCCAAACACGACCACCTCAACCCTTTCCCGCTTCGCTAAGCCTCACAGGCACGGCAAGCACAACCTGGGCGTAGAAACTGCCTCCATCCTTGCTCACAACAGGTATGGCTTTATCCAAATGTTCCGTTTGCCCCCGACCGCCTGGATCGCACGACAGGGGGAAAAGCCCAACAACGACTACCATGAGTCACATTGTGTGGTTCTGAGCTGACCGATCGCCAGACGCTACGCTACAAAGCACAATGGCGCAGAACTCCTGCTATAACATGCCCTCTGCCACTCAGGCCAACGATGCCCCTTCTGCTGACAATAGCACTCATGATGACGACTACAACGACGACGCCAGGGATGAAGACTATGTCGAGGACGACACTCAAGCGCCTGCTGCTAAATCCAATCGTAAGAGCACCAAGGGTCGCCAATTGAAGCGCTGGGGTCGTAAGTGGATTTTCAATCACGCAGATTGATCGCGATAGCTGACAAAAGCCGCAGCGGATGAGGATCAATTACTTCTGCTATTTACCGAATACATCTGCACGACTCTCGGCAAGCCGATACCGTGGGATGAGGTTGCCGAAGCCATGGAGCCACGCGACCCCTCCAAGGGAGAAGTCCCGATGACCGGCGAGGCTATCAAGCAGCACTTGACGAAGATTCGCGACCACCGGACCGCGGAAGGACGGCGTGTGCCCCCCAAGTTGAATCGCGGCGCCAAGCGCTCGGCTGCTAAGCTCCAATCGATCGCTCATCCTCTCCTTCCAGAAGCGAACCGAATGTATGGCTCAGGTGCCGCGAAGTCGCGCGCCAAGGGATCTCAAGCAAAGGCGGAGGATACTTCACAGCCCCGTAAGTCGACTCTACTTGCGGAACCAACCGTCAGCCGGCGCAAGAATCAGCAGCAGAAGGCAAAGGCTGGACAGAAGAACATCGCCACCGAACCGAAAACCGCAGGCAGTGGTGCTGGGACCAAACGTGGCGCCACCAAGCAGAAGGGCAAGCAACAGTCCGCCCCCGAGTCGACTAAGGAGGTTGACGGTGGCACCAATCCGACGGGAACGTGGCAACTCCGCGCAACTGAGCCGAAGAACTATGCGGAAACTCCTACTAACGATCTCGAGCAAACTTGCATTAAGGATGAAGATTACTCAGATGATGAACCGCTAGCTAAGAAGGTGAAGAAGGCTCACGATTCCGCGGTCAAACCTAAGAGCGGGCTTCTGAACGATACAGTGCATCGGTGGAATAATCGTGATCCGTTCTCCAGTCCTCAAAAGGATGAACCCCAACTCGGCAGTCACAGCAACATGAAAGTCAGCAAAGGCCTGCCTTCGGCCTTCATTGATACCAGTCTAGACATCTCCCCCGGGAATAGCCAGAATACCGCAATCGGGCATTCTCAGGCCCCCTACCCTACCAAGCTGCTGAGCGCGGGCTGTTCTGTCCAGCAGGGCTCTGAGTCCGGCCAGTACCCTCGCCCGCTGCCTGTCGCTACTAATCACTCCGAGCCGTCCAACTACTTTGGACCGCAGCCGTCGAGCATGTCGTACAGCACGATCATGCAGAATTTTGGTGGCGCCAATTCAAGCTTCTTGGAATCTCCTGCCTACGGTACAAGCTCCAAGTCATACTCTGACCCCAGCTACAGCAACAACGGCAGCTTCGCCGCATCGCAGACCAGTGTTCGCAACGATTCTACTTCGACTAGCTTTTCCAGCAATCACGATGGCGGAACCATGATAAATTTCAACCCATGCCAAGCGAACGATAACGTAAACGCCATGTCTTGCAGTGCGACTGTGAATTACATCGGCTCAGGCGTGGGTTCGAACATTGTTCCGCCAGCCAACGACGGCCAAGGCTGTCACTCCATCGACTTGGCTCCGAACGATGGGGGCTTTGCCAGCGCATCCACCAACCTAGGGCTCAGCAACGGGAACTTTGCCGGTCTTTCCAACTTGGCTCCCACAAACAATGGCTACGCCATTCCATTTGATTCCATGATTGCCAACGACAGTTGCTCCAATGATTTACCGAGCAACAGCAACTCTGATCACCTCAGCGGCCTTCCTTTGCCGCTAAACGACTCCAGCATGGCTCTAATTGCGGCCTACAACAATGGCATCCAAGACCAGGCTCAGGATGCTACCTCACCTGCTTTCTCGTCCGATGAGCCAGTCTTTGGCACATTCAACAGCGCTGTTTCCCAGACATACAGCAATAGCATGGGCACCGGCATCCAGGATCAGAGTCAGTCTGCCACCTTGCCCGCTTTTTCGCCCGATGAGCTAGTGTTTGGCAACTTCAACACCGCTGCTTCTCAGGCTTGCGACAATGGCGTCGGCTTCGGTGTCCCGGATCAGGCCCAGCCTGCCACCTCGCCTGGTGTCTCTTCCGATGAGCAAGTCTTTGGCAATTTCAACACTGGTGTTCGCCAGGCCCACTCTGGCCCCGACAGCGTTCCAAGGAGCTTCAATGCCCCAGCCGATCTACTGGCGGACGATTTCGACAATTTCGTCAATTCTGGGTTCTTGGAAGATGCAAACGACGTCTCTTTCACCCTCCCCGCCGGAGAGGGTGAGGAAGACATCTAACGAGCCCTCGCGCTCAACCGCATCTCCAGGAACAACGGCGCCAGCAGTTGCAAGGTGACATGCGAAGCTCAAGATAACCAGCGAAGATCACAAATTGTTCGAAACACACAACAAATCAACATACTTTATCCAAACATCATTAGAAGTAAGACCAATTCACTGGAGATGAACGTCAGCACCGAGCCCCCCAATCGGCGGTACAGTGATACAGATCGACTCTGGGGGATCATTCTTCGAGGAGGTTGGTAGGTGGCTGAGCTAGTAATCTCCCATACGAACTTGAAATAAGAAAAGTGCGCATTAAATCCAATCTCTTTCTCCCCAAATGTGTTCAGCAGTCAGCCCGTTAGGTTTTTCAGATTGAGTCCATTCACTGCTTACTCCACCGACACGTCCCTATCGTCTGCTCTTGGAGTAAAATAGAAGTGCAATGGACTAAAAGACGAGAAACAAATGTAGACTTCCAAGATCCAAGAAATACTGCGGGAGAATGCGAGACAAAGTCTGCTGGAATCAGACTAGAAGACAGTGAATGAGGTTGCTGTTTGTCGTTGTCAGCGTGATGGCTAGTCTTTGAAGAATGGTCGAAGGTCGAATTACAACAAGTCCGCAGCTATATCTGTAGTATGAGAGCCAATTATCGGCTGTCTCTGACCCAGAGAACAGCAACATTAGCTTTCCGAGGTTGCTACATACCCAGATGATCATCTCAATGGATGCCGAGTCGTGCTTGGACACCAATTCGCAAAGAAACCACATCTGAGTCCGGTCGCAGTTGACTCTATCAAAAATCCGATATTTAAAAGCAATCCCCAAACAAGACACGTTGGTTTATACATCTTCCAACATCGACGCGTCTGTATCGTGCATAAACACGGTCAAGTCTGAAACGCTCGCTCGCACCTGAGGCATTCCATCCAATCGCTCCCTGCCCCACGTCCCCCACCAATTTGCGCCTGCAGTCACATCTCGAACTTTGGGTTTCCCTGGCAGTGAACCGAACACCCAAAAGAAGAAAAAGGCAACCTATACCCAGCCAGCAGGCTTCTCACACGGACAAAACACCGCCAAAATGCTGGACATCAACGACTTCATCAAGGAGCGCGGCGGCAACCCGGAGAAGATCAAGGAGTCGCAGCGCCGGCGCCATGCCAGCGAGGAGGTCGTCGACGAAATCATCGCCATGTTCGAGGACCACCGCAAGACGCAGTACACAGCCGCGACGGAGATGGGCGCCAAGATCAACAAGGTGCAGAAGGAAATGGGCCTGAACAAGAAGAACAAGGGCGACCCGGCGGAATTCGAGAAGCTGCGCGCGGAGAAGGACGCGCTGGCGAAGGAGAAGCAGGAGCTCGAGGAGCTGGCGGCGGGGAAGTACGTGCTTCTGCTGAAGAAGGTCAAGTCGGTTGGCAACTACGTGCACGACTCGGTGGCGGTCAGCGACAACGAGGACAACAACACTCTGGAGCGCACGTGGGCGCCTGAGGGCGTGACGGTGGAGAAGAAGGATTGCCTGTCCCACCACGAGGTGCTGGCGAGATTGGACGGCTACGACCCGGAGCGCGGCGTGAAGATTGTCGGACACAGAGGATACTGCTTGACCGGCTACGGTCTCTTCCTCAACCTCGCGCTGATAAACTACGGTCTTGAATTCCTCTTCAACAAGGGCTACAAGCCCAACCAGCCGCCTTTCTTCATGCTCCGCGAGGCCATGGCCAAGACTGCGCAGCTCGAGCAGTTCGACGAGGAGCTCTACAAGGTGACGGAGAAGGAGAACGACCCCGCGACAGACAAGTACCTGATTGCGACCTCCGAGCAGCCCATCTCCGCCATGCACGAGGCCGAGTGGCTGAACGACAAGGACCTGCCGATCAAGTACGCCGGCTACTCGACCAACTTCCGCAAGGAGGCGGGTTCGCACGGCAAGGACGCGTGGGGCATCTTCCGCGTGCATCAGTTTGAGAAGATCGAGCAGTTCATCTTCTGCAAGCCCGAGGACTCGTGGAGCCACTTCGACCAGATGATCGACACCTCCGAGGAGTTCTACAAGTCGCTCGGCCTGCCGCACCGCATCGTCGGTATCGTCTCTGGCGCCCTCAACAATGCCGCCGCGAAGAAGTACGACCTCGAAGCCTGGTTCCCCTTCCAGGGCGAGTACAAGGAGCTCGTCTCCTGCTCCAACTGCACAGACTACCAGACCCGCGAGCTTGAGATTAGGTAGGAATCCATCCATCCTCACTACTCAATCGCATTCACTAACACTTCCATCACAGATACGGCCAAAAGAAGCAGACCGACGCCTCCTTCCAAAAGACCTACACGCACGCGCTCAACTCGACCCTCTGCGCGACGGAGCGCGCGCTCTGCTGCGTGCTCGAGAACTACCAGACGCCCGACGGCCTCAACGTGCCCGAGGTGCTGCGCAAGTACATCCCCGGGCAGCCTGAGTTCCTGCCCTTCACCAAGGAGCTGCCCAAGGACTCGACGAGCCTGAAGGCCAAGGGCAAGGCGGAGATGAAGGGCGGCGCGGCGCCCAAGGTGCCGGGCGAGGGCGAGGTGGTCGAGAGGCCGAAGGCGGTGGCTGAGGAGAAGAGGTCTTAGATGAGACTGTCTGCTGTCCGAGGATGGCCTGGCCGTCTGATTAGATGCAGAGCCCGAACAAAAAGTGCTAGATGAGAATATGAGCGTTACTGCATGATCTGAAACGAGTCACGCCGCCTCCGCCGCGCTCACCCGTCTTTTGAATCCTTGCACTGTGACATTGCCGCGTCTATTATAATCCCGCCTAATAACGCCATCGCTCCCTGACCACCTCAGCCGTCCTTCGCCTCCACACGACTCACTCCGGCTTCTCAAACAAATAATGGCAAACCCCCCACTCCTCCCCGCCCCTCCAAGCAAACAACTCCGCGCACGCCAGGTAAAAAACCTGCCAGCGATAAAACCACCTCGCCGCCTCCCCCTTCCCATACGTCTGCTCCAGCTCCGGCCAAACCTCGGCCCTGGCCCTCGTGAACTTCGCGAACCAGTCCTCGCACGTGCGCGCGTAGTGCGCGCCGCTGACCCACCACTGGCGCTCGAGCGTCAGGTGCTGCTGGAAGTACAGCAGCAGGTCGGCGGACGGCATGGTGCCGCCGGTGAAGAAGTGGTCCGTCATCCAGCCGCGCTCGAAGTCGTAGGGCGTGCTGGCGTGCGCGAACAGGTGCGCGAAGAGCTTGCCGCGGGGCGCGAGCAGCGTGCTGACCTTCTGCAGCAGCGCGGCGTAGTTCTTCATGTGCTCGAAGAGCTCGATGGAGAGCACGCGGTCGTACGCGGCCTCGTGCGGCGTGGAGGTGAAGGTTTCCGTGGCGATGTCGCCGGTGACGACGGTGAGGTTCTTGAAGCCGGCGGCGGAGGCCTGGGCGTCGATGTGGAGCTTCTGCGTGCGCGAGTTGGAGAAGGCGGTGATCTGGCTGTTGGGGAAGACTTCGGCGAGGTAGAGGGAGAGGCTGCCCCAGCCGCAGCCGAGGTCGAAGATGCGCATGCCGTCCTTGAGCTGCGCGCGCTGGACGTAGAGCTCGAGCATGGCGATCTCGGCCTGCGCGAGGGTCTCGGAGCCCTTGGGGTAGAGGCAGCAGGAGTACTTCATGCGGGGCCCGAGGCAGGCGGAGAGGACGCCGGTGCCGACCTCGTAGTGCTGGGTGTTGGCGTCGGCGGTGTTGATGGCAATGGGCCGGGTGCGCAGGAGGTCGACGTAGGCCATTTTGGACTCGAGCGCGGCCTGCATCGAGGTGGCGGAGATGGTGTTGATGCGGTCTTGGAGCTGGGCGCGGATGCCGCGGCGGAGCAGGAAGGTGGGAACATAGCCGCTGTCGACGAGGGTCTCGATTATGGAGTCTGGATGGCGGTTGTTAGTGGGTGATTTTGGTGAAGGTATTGTTGAGGGAGATTGGGGTACCGTAATTCATGATGGCGGTGTTGGATGAGTGGTAAGAGATGAATCTAGAAATGGCTCTTGAACGACTACAACCTCCCGAAAAGTGAGATAGCCTATATTACGAGCAGAATAAATACCGTCCACGTTGCCAAAAAGCCACCGATTGATTCGGACTCGCGTCCACCATCGCGCCCGCCGTCCCAATGCAGTGATGCCAGCACGCTAAGTCGTTCGCCCTGACGTCACCACTCGTTCTATTTCAACGACAGCTTATACCTACTGCGAGTGTTTCGAAACGTACGAATGCCAGCATGGAGTCAAGAATCAGCGTCCCGGACTTCTGGAATACAAGGGCTCAAAAGTGAAGTCACCAAAAATGCTGTGTAACGTTACTCAGAACCTGGCGGCTGATCGACGCAGATCGACGGGTACCTTACATACAGCAAAGTTCACAGCGGCACGACACAAAAAGCAAAGAGCGGGCGCGCGAGTCAATCAAATCCAAGCCCAACCAATGGTTAGATCATGAGATAGAAAAATGTGCACATTTCGATTCCCGGGTATTATTACTGCTTGCCCACCCTCCATTTTCCCTTGCCCTCCCAAAAAGGACTAAATATACCAGAACAAGAATCGCAAGAAAAACATCCCCAGCTCAATCCAGTGTCGTATCGTGCCAAAAAGAAAACAAGAACCAGCCTCGCATGAAAGTCTAAAACAAGAACCGTTTCGCAAGCAGAAGCAACAGCCCAAGAAGAATCAGGCAGTGTTCAAGAGACGTTACAGTATGAGAACCCAAAAGCAAAATTCAATTCAGAGCGCAAAGCCTGTCGGCGCCCGTTATCGCGCCGAAAAGCTCATCAGGCTGACAGTAGCCGCGTGTTCCGTGTTCTTTTTTCGTGTCAAACAAAATTCGTTCAATGCATAGCAGCATTCTGCTTTGAGATGCCCCGGCGTCGGAGACAAGGGTTGTTATGGTTGGGGTCGTTGAGGGTGGTGGGTATCAATTGTTGCCTCTCTCTTCTCTTCTCGCATCGTTCTCTTGTCGTCTCCAATAGGATAGTCGTGGCCCAAAGAAAGTTCCTGATCTCGTGCGTCACGTGAAATTCGTTGCCGATTCGTTCCACCCTCACCAGCGGCTTGTCCAGCTCCTTGTGAGAGCCGGTCTCGCAGGAGGAGGCATGGCGCGGCTGGCCTCGGACTTGCGTACGGGGCTGCCGGTAGACCTGTCGCTGGCGACGGGCATGGCGGGCATGCCGCCTCCGATCTTACCGAAGTCCTGGAACAGGTCGATGCCCTCCTCGGAGCCATCGGACGGCAGCAGGGTCTCGAGGCCGAAGAGGGTGGCGGCGTCTTTCGTGTCGGCGTGAGTCTTGTTCGCATTGGTCTCGTTCGGGGCAGTGGTGTGGGGGCGGCTGATGGGCTCGTTGTCGTTTACACTGGGCCCGGCTTCGTCTGCAAAGGTGGACCAGAAGCGGTTTTCTTCCGGCGTACCACCGTTGGACGCTGTGTGCGACTGGCGGAGAGGTGAGCCGAGCATGTTGATCTTCCGCTTTGCGGGAGACGGGCCGAAGTTCGGTTTGTTGAGGAAGGGCGAGATGGTGTTGCTTGCGGATGCTGTGAGGCTGATGTTGTTGCTCTTAGAGCTGCCGGTGATATCGGCAAGGACGCCTGAGCTGGTCGCGGCGCGTGCGAATGAAGGGCGGTGCGCCGACCGTTTCTCGGGGGAGCCACGGCTAGTGGCATCCTCTTCAGGGCCATCAATAAACACGTCGAAGAGCTGGGAAGTGGTGTTGATGTAGCTGTCATCAGCACTAGGAGTGTTGCCGAAAATGGGCTTCCAGGGCGTGCGGGCAGCCTTGAAAGGCGAGACGAAAGGCGTGAATCCAGTAGAGCCGTCGTCTACAGTAAGGCTAAATGCAGGGCTCCAATTGCTCGCCTCAGCCTGCGGCGAAAAGGACTTTGCAGGCGAGCCAAGGAGGGCGCGGATCTTGTTACGGTGATTGCGAAGGTTAGTGTTGGGAGACACGGACATCGGCGCCTTGACGGGACGCTTGAAGGCCACCGCAGGAGTGAGTGGATCCGCTTCGGGCCGGGTAGGTGACGAAGACAGGCGTGAGATGGTAGGCCTGACCTCACGACGATCTTTGGTCGGGCTGTCGAAGGACGAGCTCCTGATCCGCGCGATCTCAGCTTCGGCGCGACCTTTGCGAATACGGGAACGGGAAACATCGGCTTCCGAGGTAGGCTGATGCTGGCCACCGCGGGCGACGGAGGACTCGATGGATGACCAGTAGCCGCTGTCGTTCATACCAGAAGATTTCTGCCTACGGTTCGCAGAGCGAGTGCTAGGGTTGAAGCGAGGTGCAGGAGGCGGCGTTCCTCTCCGGCTTGACTGGGAAGCCATGGGCGGCGGCGAGGAACCGAACTCTTGTGGAGGTGGCGAAGATCGCATGGGCGCAGGTGGCGGGGGCATGGCAGAGAGCTCGTGGTCCTCCTCAGCGAGAGCAGGATCGGACGCCGGGATGGTGCCGTCGGACGACAGGATCTCAGACTCGTCGGGAAACTTGGCAGAGTCGATGGCTTTGCTTTCGCTCTTCTTGACAGGGTTCGGAGCGAGCGTGAAATGTCCAATCGCTGGCGCTGTTGAAGGCCGGTACACAGAAGAAGAGGAAAACTCTTGCGGGAGAGCTTGCATGTACTGAGAGCAGTCCGAGTTGGTGATGCGCCGGATGGGGTTCTTCTTGTCCTGAAGGAATGGGCGCTCTTGTCCCGGCTTGATCGCCCAGTAGTTGCCTTTGCCAGGGTCGTCCTTGGGTCTCTCGATCTTGATGAAGTTCTTGTTCAAGCTCAGGTTGTGACGGATGCTGTTCTGCCAGCCGCTCTCGGCCAGTCGGTAGAAGACAAAGTTGTCGGAGATCCACTTGTAAATTTGCGCGAGCGTCAGGCGGCGGTTGGGCGCTCTGAGGATGGCCATGCCGATGAGCGTCGCATAGCTGTAGGACGGCTTCGCTCCGTCGTCGGTCACCGCGGGCATTTCCTTGGGATCTGGCAAGTCGAAAGGCTCCTCTTCTTCGTACTTCTGCTTCTGTTTCTTCGAGCTCGGGCGGTCACTCGAAGGCGCCATCTCAGAGTTTGTCCTCTTCATAGGCGCCTTGTAGCCGAAATCGGGTTCGGCGTACGGCGTGGCGGTCATGTCGCCGAACGAGCCTCCCTGGAAGGCGTTTTCCTTGCCGACAGGTTGCGCGTTCGGGAAGTGCTGGTAGAGAGCCTTTTGCGGCATGGGCGCATTCTGGTGGTAGGTGTGGTAGAAGCTGCCGTTCTTCTGCGGCGAGTCGGTGAAGACAGGCTGCTGCGGAGGGGAGATCTTGACGTTGGCGAGCCCGTTCGTTTGCATGGGCCTGAGCGGGGAGCTGTCGGACTTGGTGGGCGATGCGCCGTCCGAGGCGGCGGTGGTGGGGTTGAGGTTGATGTTGGCCTTGCTGGACGCGTCGCCGAGCGGGCGGAGGGCATTCAGCAATGCGGCCTCCACATCGTGCTCGGGCAGGGCGGGCAGAGACGCGTCGGTATCGTGGAAGACATCCATCGAGTTGGGGCGACGCGTCGACAAAAGTCGATGTTCGGATGGGAAGCCCTCAGGCTGGTCGGGCGGCGGATTGCGGGCCTACTTGACGCGTCGGGATGGGGTGTCGGGCTGTGCAAGCGGCTCGGGCGGGCTTGGAGTGGGTTGGCGGCGGGTGGGAGTGTTCGTGTTGAGCGGGGCGATTTCGAGCAAGTCCAAGTCGACGTCGAGGAGTGGTGGCGGCGAGGTGGGAGAGGCAGGCTGCGCAGATGGCATTAGAAGGACGATTCTGGCGCAGGACGGCCGTTGGGCGGCAAGGGCCTAGTTCCAACGACGTGAGCACGCCCTTGCAGACGGGCCTGGCAGTCGGTGGGCGTGCGCAGGCGCACGGGCGCGCGGGTAATAGAAGTTGGAATTCGCCAGGCTCTGGGAAAGCGGGCGCGTGCTGGCGGGCGGTTTACTGACCTGTGGCGCGGCGATCGATCTCAGGCGGCAATTTCGAGCTCAATTGCGGGCGAGACAGGACGGGCAACGGCGCGAGAGTTGAGGAGGGCGGTCTCAGGCGTGAGGGAGAGGGGAGGGGAGGCGATGAGGTATGTAGTGGTTGACGGTTGACGGCTGACAGTTTGGTGTTTGGGGAAGACGTGTCGTGGACGCGGCAAGCTGGCGCTGGCGCTGGAGCTGCGGGTGAGAGAGAGCTGCCAGATCGTACCTGGGTAGGTAGGCACACCTTGGTCAGACTCGCCCGCCGGCTCAGGCAGCCAAGGCAGCCCTCACCTCACCAGCTCAGGCAGCCCAGGCAGCCCTCACCTCACCAGCTCATCATGCGGGGCACGGCGCGCCCACGCAAGGCACAAACCGGACACCGGCCGCCCAATCGACAAGGCCTCCTTGCGCCGCCGCCTACCGCCACACCCACTCTACTAGTCCTGCTAGGCCGAGTGGGACGGGGACTAGCATCGGACCTCGACTACCTGTCCGCCAGATGATGCCCACCGAGTCGAGCGAGTCCACCCCCGGAAAAGCCTGCAATGACCTGATGCGGGTGGCCTGCGAGCTTGTCTCGAAGCCTGTTTCGTGCGATCGGTGATCGCAGCATCCTGCCTTAAATCCACACGCGTCAACACCTCTCTGCCATGTCTGCGCGCAACTGCCGGACAGAACATTTATAACCGATGGCCACGGAGGCGTTGACCACTGCCGGCGCTGCCATCCTCCACATTGCCAGGCACACGAGACGGGCAGGCATGCGAGTCGTCCACATTGCCAGACACACGACACGGGCAGGCGTGCGAGCCCCCCTCGAGCGCCCTCAGCCAGCCAGGCCACACACCCACACCTACTGTACAACAATAGTCCATACGCGCCCTCGCCTCGGCCACACTCGCTTGAGCCGCCGCCCAGGCCAGCACAGGCAGCAGCGCCCGCGGCAGGGGTATCGCTGGAGTGCGGGCGGGCATCATCAACCGGGCAGATCAGCTCGCGTCCCGCTGGGCGCTAGCCGGCGACTCTGAAACTCTACGTCAGCAGGACGCCGCGGGCGCGCGTGAGCACGTGAGTCGGCGAGACTCGCGCGCGTCCGCCGGGGCGGGGGGGAGGAGATTGGCTGGCTCTGCTGGAAATGCTGTTAATGAAATTCCACCGGTAAATTAGACAGGCCAGGACGATTGTCCGGCTGCGGTGCGGATCGCGTTCTCGCGCCCTGTCAAGTACGGAGTAGACACCGTTCGACCGATCACGCGGTCTCTCGGTGCGCGAAGGCGAGACGCTTTCGCTCTCCTGCATGCTCTTTCATTACCCCGGCCAGCCAGCCAGGGCGAAACGACCTCCTGTCCGTTCTGTATGTACGCTCTACCGACCGTCTCATCCCTCCCAATCGCACCCCACCACCACCACCACCACCATCCTCACCACCATCCAGTAGCCAGCCCTTATCTCCCCACGACCCATCCCATCCCACCCCATCCAGCCCGCCAGCACCCCGAGTCAAGAGCACCGAAGCCCACGACTCGCCCTTCCATTCTAGAAGGAAAATAATAAAAGAAAAAACCCCGCCCGCACGCACCCTCCACCCTGCCGTCTGAGCCACGGCCATCCCAGCCCAGCGAGCCGCCACGTCAGAAGGCGCAGAAACCGCACCTCACCTCACCGCTCTTCGACGCCGTCACTTTGTGCGAGAAGGTTTGATTGATGTCGGGCTGCGAGGCTGGGGTGTTGCTTGTAGAGAACGGTAGATACGAGGCGTGGTTGTTTGGGTCGGTGGGAGTTTTCGGCGCAGAGACTTTTGCGAGTCGTCGGCGGGCGGCTGTGAGGTTCGTTTCGTGTGCGCGGTGTGGCTCGTTGAGTTGGTAAGATATGTAAGGTAGGTACAGTAGGGATCATTGACGTGGTGGGCACTACTGTGAGGGCGAGGATAGACGTCTCCTGAACATCACGGTCTGCCGGATACGTAAGCAAAACACGATGTGAGAGCCACCGAGATCCTGTTTATTATTTGCCAAACCATCCTGATGATGCACACAGCGTCGTCCAGAGCATGTAGTAGTGACACCTGATCGTTGATGTCTGTCCGGTCGCCACGCCCAAGGATGCCTGCTGTCGAGAAGCCCCCGTGATTGGCTCGGCTACGACCGGAGCTAGCTGTGGGCCACCTGCGACTCGACTTTCGGACATCCGAAGGTCTGGAAAATGAAATCCAGAGTATTATGATAAAATCTTCCAAGGAAGGCACCTCACACACGATCGGACCCCTCGTTGGCTCGTCTGCTCCCGGCGCCAACCGCGGGCTTGATGTGACTCGAGGTTTTGTCAGACGTTACTTTGAGCATCTTACGTTCCTGGGATGTTGAGTTCAATGACAGTAGTGGGGACTTCAGTTCATGCGAACGTAAACCCGAGCGCCGATTGGATCGGGAGCAAAGGAGTCTAGAGGATGATCGGTCTTGCAGACTCGAGATTACGATGATACCAGTATTTCTGAGTGATTTTCGAAACTCGGTACTTCGGCTGGTGCTCGCAGGTGGGGCAAAGTAGGTACTACGATGTTGTCGCCAATAGATGCCGCCATCCGCTCGCGCATTGAGGGTAGCTGCCGATCGATGTATGTCACCGAGCAGGCCTCGAAGTCTTTGCGGCAATACTCTATCGCCTTCCGATCGAGAACGATTGTTTATTGAGAGAATTTTTGAAGGTCGCAATCGTCCATCGCGCTTCTGGACGCAAGGAATCATCGTTCCAACACCGCAAGGCACAGAAGAGAAAACGATCATAGAGGAGGTTTTGAAAGATAAAACGGGTCTTCTCGTTCCCACATCTTCTCAGATTCCAGAACCTATCTTCACTATGGCGCAGCCATCATCGTCGTCGCCGTCGTCATCTCCTCGACGACACTCAAATCCAATCCTTTCTCCATCAGCCCCCACTCTCATCTCCCCGATTTCCACACATACGGGGGTGTACCAATCCGATCACCCTACTCCAATATCCCGCGAGGAAGAAAACCGGTAGAGACCAGCTTCCTTGCCCTTTCCCCTTGCCCGACGCAAAGAAAATCCAGACTTCAACAACACTCACAAAAAAAAAGGAAAGGAAAGGAAACACGCCAGCTTGCTGTTCGCGCAGGCGAGCCACTCAGGGGCGTCAACAAAGAGGAAAAGAGGAAATCGCTGAAGAACGCAAAACGGGAAAGCAAAGCAAAGCAAAACCCCAGCCGTCAGACCTTGGTCTTTCGACGTCGACTCGGGGGGGGGCCAAGAAAATAAAAAAAGAAGACGCCCGAACAGAGACAAGGGCAGCGATCGTGCTCTTCAGCCTCGAAAGCGGCGCGTCCGCGGACTTCACGACCTCGCAGCGAAATACCCTCCCGCGCCCTTACCAGCACCCGCCGTGGCCTGCCTCGGCGTCTCCGGCTCCTCGCCATCGTCCTCGTCATCGTCGTCACCGTCGTCGAACCCATCCCCCAGCGCATCCGCGTGCTCGAACGCGCCCAGCCTCTTTAAATCGCCCGCGAGCTCGTCGTCCAGATCCGGGCTGGTGTCCAGGATAAACTGCTTGAAAGAGCTCTGCGCGTGTCGCGGCGGCGGCGGCGGCCTCGCTCCCGCGCCCTTCTCCTTCTCCTTCTCCTTCTCCTTCTCGCCCAGCGGCGAATCCGCAATCGTGCGCTGGCTGTGCGCCTCCGACGACGCCGTGGGGCTGAGGGGCTCGAGGCGCGAGGCCTCGTCGAAGTAGAGCTCGCGCTCGGCGCGCGGGGTGGTGTCGTACTTGACCTGGGCGAGGACCTTGCCGAGGCTGCCGACGGAAGCGGGCCGCTCGAAAGCCTCGTCCGGGACGGCGGTGGCGACGGGGAAGCCGTGCAGCAGGCACCAGTTGCGGTCGAGGTACTGGGCGAGGCGGTAGCACTGGCGGTCCCACTGCTCGGTGAGCAGGCGGTGGGTGGTCTGGATGTCCTGGACGGTGAAGGAGGAGGGGGCGGCGGCGGCGGCGATGGGTCCAGTGTGGGAGG